>VSMD01031881.1:0-45444 GCA_008750895.1 Mirza zaza | reverse complement strand
TAAGCTATGTTGTTAGCACACAGAACACTTCATTGTTGTTTTTTGGGGGAAGGGGCATATGTCACTAATAGAATGTCTCCAAAGCTAGATCGATATGGGGAAAACACCTTCCCCTTCTAGTTTTGAGAGACTTCCTCTTGGCTCTCAGGAGGAGGGATTCCCTGATGTTGACACATAGCCATCTTGGCACAAATGCCTTGTGGTATGGAAAAACTAATTTGTTTTTATGTCCTATTCTCCCTCTCTGCCTTCAGCATAGTCTTAACTCCCTTAAACCCAGACACCTCTTGAGGCCTGACCTCCAATAATTGCTTACCAGTATGTCGGGTAATCTGGACTTTTCCAGTGGCACCACTGAGATGGCATCCCTCAAAAGAGCAGCAGTTCCATTTGTAGCTTGTGGATCTTCAGATAAATTCTGCCATTTTCATTTCATTTCCTGAAAGTCAGGGTCGGCTTGTGAAAAGTTGTTAAACAACATGCTAAATGTGAAATGTCAACCCTCACTCTAAACTTTCTCTGTTCAGAGCATCAAATGAAGACTTCATTGGGTTTTATAGTGGCTTTCTGATTTTGGTAGACCATTGAAGAAGGGAGTTTGAAAGTTGTTGTATACTGTTAACGATTGTCTGCCCATGTCCTGCCTGAAATACCATGATTGTTTATGAAAAGTATCTTTAATAAAGCTGGATACAGTTTGGCTTGGAATACTGCCTCTGATCTTTTCCCACAGTGGGGGAGCTTGGTTTCTCCAAGTCTCTTGAGACAGGATGCATTCTGCCTTGAGGTGTAGAGGTTCCATGTACAGTCGAATGATCTTTCATTGATTTATATAGTCAGTCTCCAGAGTACATGGTGCTAGGTGGAGTTCGGAAGGATTCCCAGAGTGCACTGGCTGGTGGTAAGAGGCTGGGAACAGAAGTGATTGGTTATGTAGCATTCCCTAAAGCATTTTGAGTTTTTTTGCACTACTATGAAATACACTTTTAAATGCAGATTTTTGGTAGATCTAAAGTTTTGCTTTGGTAGCTCTCAGCAAGGAACTTCTCCCTGTAAAATTAGCAAATTAATAAATCTGATGGTAGACTTTTATCAGTAGATACCCCAGTGTTTGTAGGCAGTTGGCTTAAGTAGACCTGCAAACAAAGATGTAATAAGGGCTTTTCTGATTGTTTTAATTTGGAGATGCTGCAGAGAACCCCTTTACAGTAGCAGAACACCAAGAAGTTATCTGTAAGGATGTAGAACTTGTAACGAATTTGTGCTTGCAGTTTGAATTTGCTTTCACAGACCATCTGGCTATATTGTTTGAAGGGAGTAAAGTATATTGGAGGCTATAAAATTGCTTTGTCTGTCAGTCAAAAAGGTAGAAGTATCAGTTACGCTTCCTTTAGAAGGTTATGTATTATCTCTCATCTTAAGTGTTGAGACAATTTTGTAATGTGTTACACCACTTTATGGATGAGGAAACAGGCTCAGATGAGGAAACTTGTTTAAGGTTATGTGCACATCTAATGAGCAGCAAAGTCAGGATTCAGACTTTCAGCTAGTATAGCAGTAGGGAACCTAAAGCCTTGAGGTTACATGTGGCCTTCTAGATCCTTAAGTGTGGCCTTTTGACTGGATCCAGATTTTACAGAACAAATCCCAGGATTCTAGAGGAAGTATCTTCCATAGTGAAAACCATTGCAGGTGTCTTTAAGTGGTTAGGGGTACATTTGGTTGGTATTTGAGTGGAAGTTGCAGAATTTGAGAAAGCTTAAGTTCGAGTTCTTTATCAGTATTCAGATATAGTAATATCTGTTGAGCCATGGACTATGCTGGCACCTCTGCCACATTGTCTTTAATATTTTGTTCAGTCCTACAATGTCTAGATGTTACCCCCATTTTACAGCTGAGCAGCAGGCTCAGAGATACGAAGTTTAACTGGCTGAGGTTAAACTTGTTTGTAATCTGTTCTGTTTCTGTTTACTTGGTTCTCTTTTATGTTGCCAAAACCTTAGCATGAACAGGGTGAGCTTGAACTCTTCCTGGAACATATTTACTTATTTGACTGCTTCTGGACCATGAGAGGAGTGGTAGGCTTAAAAAAACAGACATCAAAATGTGGTAAGGACCATTCTCTTAAGATAGTCATGGTATGTTCAGTGCCAGCCCTGTCCTAAACTAAGGTCTGCATGTAGATAAAGAGTGGACTTTCTTAGCCCTGCTTCCAAGCTCATTCTGATTTCAGAAGAAAAGTCACCAGTAACCTGCATTAGGATGCTTTGGGCTTTAAGTAAAAAAATCAAATAGCATGAACAGGAGGATTTCTCTCTTAAAACAAGAAGTCCTAAGGTAGGGTTTTAAGGACCCAGTTGGTTCTTTCATTTTTCTGCTCTGCTGCTCTCAGGATGTATCTAACCACCTCCCCTTCAAGTTGGCTGCTCTGGGATCATTACATGCCACACTGATGTCCCTAGGTAGGAAGACCATTTCTCCATTTTTTTTTTCTTTTTAAGAATAATGAAATATTTCCCAGGAATCCCCCAATATTCTGTTTCATTGGGCAGAAGTGGCTTGCCTACCCACTCCCAAACCAACCATAACAGGAGGGATTGAACCACAGAATCTGTTTAGACCAGTGAGGATTATTGGATTTAAATAAGGGTGGGGTAGATGGCAGAAAAAGGGCTGTTGGGTAGATAGTCTTGCTGCTACACTCAGATCCCCTGATCTGTCCAGACCTGGCCTCAGCTGACTTCACTGTAGCATTTGACACTGCTAGGTATAACCCTTTCCTTTTTTTGAGAGAGAATTCATATACCATTAAAATTTACCATTTTATTTATTTTTCTATTTTTTATAATTTTTAGTAGACACAGTGTCTCTTGCTTAGTCTGGTCTCGAGCTCCTGACCTCAAGCCAACCTGCCTCAGCCTCCCAGAGTGGTAGGATTACAGGCATGAGCCACCATGCCCACCCAGATTTGCCATTTTAAAGCAGATACTTCAGTGTATTTTAGTATATTCACAATGTTGTGCAACATACACAATTAATTGCAGAATATTTTCACCAGCCCAAAAAAGAACCCACATGCCCATTACCAGTTAACTCTCCATTTCTTTTTCCCCCTCATCCCCTAGGTATTTGCTACTTTCTGTCTCTATAAACTGAACTCTCTGCATGTTTCATATAAATGGAATCAAACAATCTGATTTTGGATTTTTGAGTGGCTTCTTTCATTTAGCCTTTTTTTTTTAAGAGACGAGTCACTTCATACTGGAGCACGGTAGGGTCGTCATAGCTTATTGTAACATCAAATTCTCAGGCTCAAGGGATCCTCCTGCCTCAGCCTCCCCAGCTGCTGGGACTACAGGCCCATGCCACCAAGCCCAACTAAATTTTTTTTTTTTATCGACATGGGAGTCTTGCAATATTGCCCACGCTGGACTTAGTATGTTTCTAAGGTTTATCCATGTTGGAGCAAGTCGTTCATTGCCAATTTTCCATTGTATGGATATACTATGTTTATTTGCCCGTCAATTGATGGACACTTGGGTTGTTTCCACTTTTTGGCTATTATTCATAATAGCATGAACAACATTTTGTGTGGATATAAGTTTTCGATGCATTCGGGCATATACCTAGGAATGGAATTGCTGGGTCATGGAGTAACTTTTGAGAGACTGCCACACTCTTTCACAGTGGCTGTGTCATTTTATATTCCCACGAGCAATCTGAGGGATCCAATTTGTTCACATCCTCATCAACACTTTTCCTTTTTTTATTATAAGTATTCTAGTGAGTATGAAGTGGCATTTCATTGTGGTTTTGATTTGTATTTCCCTAATGATTAGATGTTGAGCATCTTTTCATGTTTACTGGCCGTTTGTGCTTTTTTTTTTTTGAGATAGAGTCTTATTTTGTTGCCCAGGCTAGAGTGAGTGCCGTGGCGTCAGCCTAGCTCACAGCAACCTCAAACTCCTGGGCTCAAGCGATCCTACTGCCTCAGCCTCCCAAGTAGCTGGGACTACAGGCATGTGCCACCATGCCCGGCTAATTTTTTCTATATATATTAGTTGGCCAATTAATTTCTTTCTATTTGTAGTAGAGACGGGGTCTCGATTTTGCTCAGGCTGGTTTCGAACTCCTGACCTCGAGCAATCCGCCCACCTTGGCCTCCCAGAGTGCTAGGATTACAGGCGTGAGCCACCGTGCCTGGCCTGTTTGTGCATCTTTTTGAAAGAAATGTCTATTCACATATTTTGCCCATGTTTTAATTGGGTTGAGTTTATATTGTTGAGGTGTAAGAGTTCTTTATATATACTGGATATTAGATCCTTACATGATTTATAAGTATTTCCTGTCATTTTGTGTCTTCACTTTTTTTTTTTTTGACAGAGTCTTGCTCTGTCAGTGAGGTGGCATTGTCATAGCTCACAGCATCCTCAAATTCCTGGGCTCAAGCCATTGTCCAGCCTCCCAAGTAGCTGGGACTACAGGGGTGCACCACCACGATTGGCTGACTTTTTCTGTTTTTAGGAGAAACAGGGTCTCACTCTTGCTCATGCTGGTTTCAAACTCTTGAACTCAAGTGATCCTCCTGCCTTGGCCTTCCAGAGTGCCAGGATTACAGGTGCGAGCCACCTTGCCCATCCCACTTTCTTGGTACTATCCTTTGACAAAAGTTTTCAATTTTAATAAAGTCCTATTTATTTTTTATTAAGTATATATGTAACTCTTCTCTTCCTTTTATTATTTTTAGAGATGGGGTCTTGCTATGTTGCCCAGGCTAGCCTCTAACTCCTGGGCTCAGATGATCCTCCTGGCCTCAGCCTCCCAAGTAGCTAGGACTACAGGTGCATGCTACCATGCCTGGTTAATTTTTTATTTATTGTTTTTGTAGACACAAGTTCTCACTGTATTGCTCAGGCTGTTCTCTTAACTCCTGGCCTCAAATAATCCTGCCTCTCAAAGTACTGGGATTACAGGTGTGAGCCATCATGCCCACAGATTGTTTTTTTTTTTCTTTTTTGAGATAAGGGTCTCACTTGCCCACACTGGAGTGCAGTGGCATGATCATAGCTCACTGCAGCCTCAAACTCCTGGACTAAAGCGATCCTCCTGCCTCAGCTTCCTGAGTAGCTGGGACTACTGGTGCATGTCACCACACCCAGCTAATTTTGCAATTGTCAGAATGGCATGCAATTTAAAACTTATGAATTGTTTCTAGAAATTCCCATTTAATATTTTTGGACCTTGAAACTGCAGAAAGTGAAACCATGGATAAGGGAGACTACTGTATCTGACATCAATACAGACATTTCATCTCATATAAGTATCGAGGTCAATAGCTCTAATCGCTTGACAGCTCAGTGCTGTCCCAGGCTTGCTTTGTGCTCTGCCACCATCAGTATTGGCGCTTGGTCACAAAGTGGTTGCTGCGGCTCCAAGCTTCACCTTCTCATTAACAACTCAAGGAAGCTAGGGGAAAGGCAGCAACAAGCTTTTCTCTAGAAACTCATTTTCCTCAAAAAAAAAAATCTTTAGTGGGCACAAGAATCACCTGAACAGTTTTTAAAATCAGTCTTGGGCCCCATTTCCAGGGATTCTGCTTCTGTGGATGTTGGACAGGGCCCGAGAACACCAGCATTGTTAACAAGTTCACAGGAGTTAATGGTTGGCTTGGACTAGGGTTGTGTCCTACCCTGGTGCTACCCTGTCCCTGGAGAGGCAGCTGAAGAAAGGATTAAAATGCTGGTACCTTACTTAGGAGATGCAAGCTCGGGGTGATGAGAGTGAGGAAGATGAGAAGAAAGAGCTGTTATGCATTGGCTACTGCTTGTCAATAAGCTGCAGTCACAGGAGGTCAATCAGGCATATGTGCTTGGCACAGAGACTTCTGGAAGAGCTACAGGGAGGAACCTTGGGGAAGATCACAGAAGAGATGGAGGAGGCGGTTTAGCCCAGTTCCATGCCCTCCCATCTTGTTTCCTACTTTTTCAGTGTTTATGTCTGGGGAGCTAACTTCACAGTTCTGAACTGAATCACTCAGCTACTTGGCTTTCTTTAGGAAGCCATATCTCATGCCCCTAGAAGTGGTTTTCCATCCATGCCTGAAAGTGAAAGGGGTGATCTGGTGCAGGTGAGGTTCAAAATGAGAGAGCATTGGGGAATCTGAGAACTGGAGTGTGTCCACTGCATGTTGTACAGTGGAGATGGTGATAACTAGTTGGGTCCAAACTAGATACTGAATATTGAGCCAATGAATTTATTGCCAGGTTGGTCATGGAGTGTGAAGGAGAGGGAGAAATTAAAGCCAGAATACTGTCCCAGGCAACTAAGAAAAAAATTTTGTTAAGAGAAGGCAAATGAGGCAGAAACTTTTTGACCCTGGCAAGAGGCACATGATTGCTGTCCTGTTTAACAGGTGGCAGAGGGATAAGCCTCCTTATTGGAGTAGTGCGAGGGGAGAGTGGGGCAGAGGAAGTGGTGATGGAGAACAGACAGCTCCAAGGGATTTTGCTGTAGGGGGAGTTGAGAAATGGGGTGGTGGCTAGAGAGTGTCAAGGAAGGATGGTTTTAAGGCATGGTGTGTTCACAGGCAGCAGTGATCCAGTGGAGAAGAAATAGATAAGGCAAGAAAGACACCAGTGTGGGTTTGGTCTTAGAGGAGCAGGGGAGGGATCTGGATCACAAGTCGAAAAGTTTGGCTTTAGAGAAGAGAGGGTTTCACCCACAGTTGGAGGGCTTGCAGGATGAGTGCGCACTGCATTGCAGGTAGTTAGCAGAGGTTGGGAGAAGACAAGGTAGCTCTTTCTTTACACCTGTCACTGAAGTGTGGGGGGAAATCACTGATGAGGGGAAGATGGCAATGAGGTAAAGATTTGACATTGGTTGTTTGATAGGAAAGGGGAATATTTGAGTTTGGCAGTGTTGAGCTATGATTCGTGTCTTAGGCAGGAAGGAGTGGGCCTTCCCTTTGTCCTGTGTCTCCACACTGTGTGTGCTGCCCACCCGTTAGTTACTCAGTAGCCATCCCAGTGATCAGATCAACTGTCTCCGTATCATAGTGCTTGTGTTCAAGTCCCTCTTATTTTATTAATGCTTAAAATGGCCCCAAAGCACAAGAGTAGTGATGCTGACCATTCACATATGCCAAAGAGAAGCAGTAAAGTGCTTCCTTTAAGTGAAAAGGTGAAAGTTCTTAATAATAAAAAAAATCAGATACTGAAGCTGCTAAGATCTATGGTAGAACAAATCTGTGAAATTGTCCAGAAGAAATTTGTGCCTGTCTTGTCGTCACACCTCAAACTGTAAAAGTTACAGCCACAGTACATGATAAGTGATAAGATGGAAAAGGCATTAAAGTCGTGGGTGGAAGAGATGAACAGAAACATTCCCACTGACCATGAGCTGGTTCAGTACTATCCTGGTTTCAGGCATCTACTTGGCGTCTTGGAACATATTCCCCTCAGATAAAGGGAGAACTATGTCATTCTGTTACCTGCAGCTGAAAATAGTCTTAACTGATTCAATGGATTATTTTATTTATCCTCACACCAACCTGAAGAAGTGGGAATTAATCTCTCCATTTTACAACTGAAGAATCTAGGTCTTGGAGCAGTGAAAGACCTTCCAGGGTCACCCCTGCTGTAGTGGCATAGCCAGGAGTCCAGGCCCATGTGACTCCAGAGCCCATGCCATGAATCATGATTCTGTTTTGCAAATGGGCCCAGATAATAATTGCTGTATGAATGAAAGGAAACATGAATGGCAACTGTTTGGGCTCTGGACTAGAAGTCTGAGGTATCACTGACCACGACAGAAAACTCTCCTTTATTTCTGATAAAAATGTAGGCAGTAGAGAATTAGCTTTGGGGAAATTAATTAACATCATTTTTTCAAAAGCTTTTGTCATTCTTCAGAGCCGGAGATAGAACTGAACAGGAGAGACTAGCCTTTTTTTTTTTTGAGACAGAGTCTCACTCTATTGCCCCCGCTAGAGTGCCATGGCGTCAGCCTAGCTCACAGCAACCTCAAACTCCTGGGCTTAAGCAATCCTTCTGCCTCAGCCTCCCAAGTAGCTGGGACTACAGGCATGTGCCACCATGCCCGGCTAATTTTTTTCTAAATGTATTAGTTGGCCAATTAATTTCTTTCTATTTATAGTAGAGATGGGGTCTCACTCTTGGCTCAGGCTGGTTTCCAACTCCTGACCTCAAGCAATCTGCCCACCTCAGCCTACCAGAGTGCCAGCACAGCCACCAAGCCCGGCTGAGAGACTACTCTTAAATTGCCCTCTAAGAACTCTGGGTAAAAATACCTAAAAGATAGTGACTTTTTTTATTAAGACTGGATCTTGCTCTGTTACCAAGCTAGAGTGCTGTGGCGTCATGATAGCGCACTGCAACCTCAAACTCCTGGGCTCAAGTGATCCTCCTGCTTCGTACTCCCAAGTAGCTGGGACTACAGGTGCATACCACCACACCTGGCTCATTATTTTTTTTATTTTTAGTAGAGACAGTGTCTTGCTCTTGCTCAGGCTGGTCTCCAACTCCTGAGCTCATACTCCTGCCTCGGCCTCCTAGAGTGCTGGAATTATAGGCATGAGCCACCATGCCTGGCCTGGATAATGACTTTTAAAACCAGAAAAAGGCCGGGCATGGTGGCTCACGCCTGTAACCCTAGCCCTCTGGGATGCCGAGGAGGGTGGATTGCTCAAGGTTAGGAGTTCGAAACCAGCCTGAGCAAGAGCGAGACCCGGTCTCTACTATAAATAGAAAGAAATTAATTGGCCAACTAATATATATAGAAAAAATTAGCCGGGCATGGTGGCGCATTCCTGTAGTCCCAGCTACTGGAGAAGCTGAGGCAGAAGGATCGCTTGAGCCCAGGAGTTTGAGGTTGCTGTGAGCTAGGCTGACGCCACGGCACTCACTCTAGCCTGGGCAACAAAGCAAGACTCTGTCTCAATAAAAATAAAACCAGAAAAACCCCAAGGATTGCCACTCTTTCATGATGCAAACAGGAAATACCAACAACTCTGCATCCCTACTGAGCCCTCAGTATAAGCCTGACTCTCCTCTAAATGCTTTATCTCATTTAATGCTGATAATAACCTAGTAACATCATTGTCCCCATTTCATAGATTGGAGAATTAAGCCACCAGGAGGGTTAAGTAATGTGTCCCAAGTCACATAGTTGGTAAGTGACTAAACCTGACTTGAACGTGAGTGGTCTAAGCCTGAAGGCAGCACTAGAAACCTCCGTGCTATTCTTAGTGCTCCATAGCACACCCTTGGCCACAGTGATGGCAGAGTGGACACTAGAGTCCACACATTGGTCTTGTTTCCATGACCTCAAGCATGTGCCCTATGTGCCCCAGCCCTTAAAGCTGCCAGCTGCCACCCTACCACCCACCATTTTCAATCACTGAAGCTTTGGAAGGGCCACTGCCTCAGGACAGAGTTTCTAATAATGCTCTCCCTTCCTGCTCCTCCCAGGCAGAACACTGGCCCTTGGACCCTATCTGCCACCTTCTATGTTTAACAGAGAAAACTTCATCCCCTCACATCTCCTTTTCCAGAGCTGGAGGATTTCGCTGAGCAAAGACTAGTTCTTGGAATATTTGTATCCTTACCAAGATCATTTTGTGTTAAGTGTATGACATTATGTCATTTAACCCTCACAACATTATTTCACAGAAAATAACACTGACACCCAGAAAGGTTAAGTAACCTGCTTACAGCAAGTTGGCCACACTGACTGCTATGCCACAAGGTGGCAGTGCCTTCAATGCCACAGGCATCAAATGTGACTCCCACAGCTCTGGTGATTCTTCAGGGGCTTCATGTTCCCAGCACAGCCCCAAAATTGAGCCCAAACACACCTAAGGCCTGCAGCAGGCCCCACACCATAGCAAGAGCACTTTAGGTGCAGGGGCCAAGACTTCTCAGCCCTGGCCCTGAAACAGCCTTTTTGGCTACTCTGGGGCTGGGGTAAAATGGCAGGGCCCTGTCAGGATGGACCCAGATCGTGACATTTTCCCAAAGCACAGCAACAATTGAGGAGAGAGCAGTGGCTGCCAGGCAGTGAGTTAATGACTTCTTGCTGCTTCTACTCACCAACTCATATCTTCTAACACAGTGGTTGCCACATTAGAAAAAAAATTTTTCCTTGGGGCCCCAGTATTTTATTATGAAAATAGAATAAAAATTTCAAAAACAGGCTGGGCGTTCTGCAGTTAGTCTGATAAAAAAGACTAAAGAAAAGAAAGTTTGTGGGTTTTTTAAATATTTTTAAAATATAAAAAATCCAGGCTAGATAAAAAGAACAAGAAAAAAAAAAAGGAAGTATAAAGTAGATCTAGAAAGAAGTAAGCATAGGGAAGAAATAAAAAAAAAAAAAACAGGCCGGGCATGAGCTGGGTGTGGGTACAGGCTCACACCTGTAATCCTAGCACTCTGGAAGGCCAAGGTGGGAGGATTGCTCAAGGTCAGGAGTTCAAGACCAGCCTGAGCAAGAGCGAGACCCGGTCTCTACTAAAAATAGAAAGAAATTACCTGGATGACTAAAAATATATAGAAAAAATTAGCCAGGCATGGTGGCACATGCCTGGGGTCCCAGCTACCATACTTGACAGGCTGAGGCAGGAGGTTTGCTTGAGCCCAGGAGTTTGAGGTTGCTGTGAGGTAGGCTGATGCCATGGCACTCTAGCCTGGGTGACAGAGCTAGCCTCTGTCTCAAAAAAAATTTTTTTAAATTTTTCAAAAACAAAACAACCCTTTCTAATTTAATAAAATTTGTTATTGACTTCATTTAATCCACATTTTTAGAATTAAATTGTCAATATTAATTTTAACAGTAAGAACATCAACCAGTAAGATTTTCACAAACCAACTGCAGGGTTTTGCCCAGGTTTTGCTTCATGAGGCCCCGGGCTCAAAACTACTGTGAGTTAAACACAACTCACATGGCAGTTAATGTGCTAAATTTCCCATAATAACCAGGTACTCCTTGGGGTAGGGGCAGAGGGGGTAGTGTTTTCTTTTCCTTCTAAATATAAAAGCATTAGCTGCTCATGATAAAAATAATTTTTAAACAATTCAAGCAGTACAGACATAGAAAGCATAGGTGAAAATCCCCTTTGCGTCTCCAAAGCCACTCCTCCCAGAGGCAGCGCCACCGTCACCTTCTTTTGTGGAAGGAGACTTCACAGAGGGCTGGGGGTGTTCTTGAATGTTCACATTGTACCCCCACACAGAAACACCGTAAGTGGCCAGGCGCGGTGGCTCATGCCTATAATCCTAGCATTCTGGGAGGCCGAGGCGGGTGGATTGCTCGAGGTCAGGAGTTCGAAACCAACCTCAGCAAGAGCGAGACCCCGTCTCTACTATAAATAGAAAGAAATTAATTGGCCAACTAATTTATATAGGAAAAATTAGCCGGGCGTGGTGGTGCATGCCTGTAATCCCAGCTACTTGGGAGGCTGAGGCAGGAGGATTGCTTGAGCCCAGGAGTTTGAGGTTGCTGTGAGCTAGGCTGACGCCATGGCACTCACTCTCTAGCCTGGACAACAAAGCGAGACTCTGTCTCAAAAAAAATGGGAAAAATTAGCCGGGCGTGGTGGTGCATGCCTGTAATCCCAGCTACTTGGGAGGCTGAGGCAGGAGGATTGCTTGAGCCCAGGAGTTTGAGGTTGCTGTGAGCTAGGCTGACGCCATGGCACTCACTCTCTAGCCTGGACAACAAAGCGAGACTCTGTCTCAAAAAAAAAAAAAAGAAACACCGTAAGTGGCATCTTTGTGATGGCTTCAGAGTCCCTCCAGCCACCCTCTGTGACAGAGAGGTGCTCCCTGGCCCTTATCCCATGCCTGTCCCTCCTCTCCTCAACCCTGTCCTTCCCTGACTCACACTCTCCCTCTCCCCTTGCCCACAGCATTCAGTTCCATTCAATTCCATTGAGCTCCTCCAGGGGCCTTTCACTGACCTGGCGGGTCCTCCTCCATGGGCATTTGCTGCTCTTGTGGATTGGGGATAGGGAGGCTCTCACAAGGCAAGGAGGCATCTGCTTCCATCTGGGGTACATCTGGGCAGGGTTTTTTTTTCACCAGTAAAGCCGTAGTTTACATAGTGCTCAGTGACTTGCTTGTTCTACTTAACCTAAAGCACAGGCAGAGTGCCACATTGCTGATAACAGCTGAACTGTACTGAGGACTTATTTGTGCGAAGCACTTTACATTTGTGCCGCCCAGGTTAGTAGCCATTAACCACATGTGGCTACTGAGCCCTTGAAATGTGGTTAAAATTTTCAATCTTATTTAATTTAAACATAAAAGCAAAAATATTTTTCTATTAACCACTTCGGTACAGGGCTTACCAGCCGCGAAACCTTGCCCACAGCTGGCACTTGTAGTCCGCACGATAGTTTGTGCTGTGCATTGACGACGAATCCCTTTTGCTCCTGTATGATGAGGAAAGCTTTAAAGCACTGAAAGGTTGTTTTATTTTACAGGCAGCTTTACTTGTAATGTAAATCAGAATAGGTAACATATACATATATGTTTTTATTACGTTATTTTTAAATGTTCACAATTTTATTTTGATAAATGAAAAATTAGAAAAGTCATATCACGGCTGTCAGCTAAAGTCGACGCTCAGCTGTGTGCGTTCATCTGTGGCTGTCGACTACAGTCAACGCTGGTCCCAAAGTGGTTAAAAACTGTATTTCTGGCCAGGCGCAGTGGCTCATGCCTGTAATCCTAGTACTCTGGGAGGCCGAGGTGGATGGATCATTTGAGCTCAGGAGTTCAAGACCAGCCTGAGCAAGAGCAAGACCCCATCTCTACCAAAAATAGAAAAGAAGTTAATTGGGCAGCTAAAAATATACAGAAAAAATTAGCCGGGCATGGTGGCACATGCCTGTAGTCCTAGCTACTCAGGAGGCTGAGGCAGGAGGATCACTTGAGCCCAGGAGTTTGGGGTTGCTGTGAGCTAGGCTGACACCACGGCACTCTAGCCCAGGCAACAAAGTAAGACTCTGTCTCAAAAAAAAAAAAAAAAAAACACTATATATTTTTTGGTAGAACTACAAATACACAACTATATTTTTTTGGTAGAACTAAATTTTACTTTAATCATTGCATCACATAAGATCCTCTTATATAGCTGAGACATTCTGTAGATGTAAAACAGACACTGGATTTTGAAGATTTGTGGGAAAAAAGAATGGAAAGTATCTCAATATTAAGTTTTTTTTTTTGAGACAGAGTCTCACTTTGTTGCCCAGGCTAGAGTGAGTGCCGTGGCGTCAGCCTAGCTCACAGCAACCTCGAAATCCTGGGCTCAAGCGATCCTCCTGCCTCAGCCTCCCGAGTAGCTGGGACTACAGGCATGTGCCACCATGCCCGGCTAATTTTTTCTATATATATTAGTTGGCCAATTAATTTCTTTCTATTTATAGTAGAGATGGGGGTCTTGCTCTTGCTCAGGCTGGTTTCGAACTCCTGACCTCGAGCAATCCGCCCACCTCAGCCTACCAGAGAGCTAGGATTACAGGTGTGAGCCACCACGCCTGGCCTCAATATTATTTTAAGCTGGGCGTGGTGGCATGTGCCTGTAGTCTCCTGTAGTCCCAGCTTCTTGGGAGGCTGAGGGAGGAAGATCACTTTAACTCAGAAGTTCAAGGCTGCAGTGAACTATGATCCCACCACTGCGATCCAGCCTCGGCAACACAGCGAGATCTCATCTCTAAAAAAATAATAATTTATATTGATTGCATGTTACAATGATAATATTTTGGATTTACTAGCTTAAAATATAATTAAAATTAATTTAATCTTTTCTTTTTTTTTTAATTTATTTTTAGAGATGGGGTCTCACTCTTGCTCAGACTGGTCTCAAACTCCTAAGCTCAAGTAATCCTCCCACCTTGGCCTCCCAGAGTGCTTGCATTACAGGCATGAGCCACCACACCTGGCCCCATCTTTTTGTTTTTACTTTTAAAAACATGGCTACTGGCCAGGCACGCTGGCTCATGCCTGTACCTAGCACTCTGAGAGGCCGAGGCAGGCGGATTGCTCAAGGTCAGAAGTTCAAAACCAGCCTGAGCAAGAGCGAGACCCCTGTCTCTACTAAAAATAGAAAGAAATTAATTGGCCAACTAAAATATATATGTAGAGAAAAACAAATTAGTTGGGCATGGTGGTGCATGCCTGTAGTCCCAGCTACTTGGGAGGCTGAGGCAGAAGGATCGCTTAAGCCCAGGAGTTTGAGGTTGCTGTGAGCCAGGCTGACACCACGACACTCTAGCCCAGGCAACAGAGCGAGACTCTGTCTCAAAAAAAAAAAAAAAAAGGCCGGGCGCGGTGGCTCAAGCCTGTAATCCTAGCTCTCTGGGAGGCCGAGGTGGGCAGATCGTTTGAGCTCAGGAGTTCGAGACCAGCCTGAGCAAGAGCGAGACCCCATCTCTACTATAAATAGAAAGAAATTAATTGGCCAACTAAAAAATATATATAGAAAAAATTAGCCGGGCATGGTGGCACATGCCTGTAGTCCCAGCTACTTGGGAGGCTGAGGCAGTAGGATTGCTTGAGCCCAGGAGTGTGAGGTTGCTGTGAGCTAGGCTGACACCATGGCACTCACTCTAGCCTGGGCAATAAAGTGAGACTCTGTCTCAAAAAAAAAAAAAAAAAAAAAATGGCTACTAGAAATTATAAAATTACCTATGTGCTTGCATTATATTTCAGTGCTGCTTTATGTGCAGTTCTTCACTATTCTACATACTTGTAATAATTTATTGAATAGCTTATCTGTGCCAGGCACTACGCTAGGTACTGAGGACACAACCATGAACAAAACAGACCGAAATCCCTGCCCTTATAGCACTTCCATTCCATTGTAAGCCATTTAATTTTTTTGCAGCAACCTTATCAGGTAGATACTATTATTATCCCATTTTATAGATGAGGAAACTGAGGCACAGAAAAGTTAAATAATTTCCCCAAAGTCACAGAACTAATGAGAGGTCAAGCTGGGATTTGAACTCAAACATTGAGTCCATTGAGTAAGTTCTTACATGCTATCCACTGTGGATACTCAGTACAGTATTAATATACCAGGCCTTGACTGTTGGATGCTATACAGGAACCAAACAATAAATGTATGAGAACGAATAAATTGGTTGAGGGCAAATTCAAGAGGTTGAAAAGGGACAAGCTTCAGGTCTGAGGTCATAAGCAGGGCCAGAGGAGGGACAATGAGGGACAGAAGCTGGGGGTGGGACTTGGCTGGAAAGTGTTGAAGACACTAAACCGGGAGGGGAGGCTTGGTTTGTCAGAGCAGCAGCATGGGGGTGGGGGGTCGGGGGGTGGCCTAGCAGGCTGAAGGATCCCTTCAGGCATGAAGAGGAGGCTGCATTAAAGGTGCAGCACTAGGTAGAGTCAGGTACCAGGGAGACAAGGAGACAGGCAGCAAAAACCACCTGTGAGCCTGGCCCTGTGCTAATAAACCTTTACATGCATTGTGTCAGTCACTCCCTCGATAAATATGTCCTAGATGCCTGTTAGGCACCAACCTTAAGGTAACAAGCTCATAAGAGCCCTAAGAAGAGGTTTTATTCCACCCATTTTACAGCTGAATAACATGGAGCTCACGAATGTGAAGTGACTTTGGCCAACGTCACCTAATAAAGTGGTAGGAGCTAAAATCAAACCTGAAGCCACCCGGTTCCAGAGCCCACAGTCTACTTTCCTTCCTAGTGGTGGGGAGTTGTGTGCATATCTTAGACCTTGAAGAAGAACTTTCTGGATCTCTTGGTGAGGGAAATGTTGCCAACCTGTCCCCAGTCAGCAACATGCCGGGGAGGCACAGTGGCAAGATCCTGGGCTCAAGGTCTGGGTGGACTGGGGTTCTAATCCTGACTCCCTCCCTGACTGTGTGGCCTTGGGCAAGTCACCTCTCCTGTCTAAGGCCTGGCTTCCTCATTATTAAACGAAGACAATAAGGAATTGTATCTCCTCTTGTCTTCAGTCCCAGGCCAGAGCAAAGAGGAACCTCGACTCCCTGGTGCCAGCACCAAACAGCATCAGAGAAAATAGTGGGCCCTGACTGAGCAGAGGGGTTTCAGGAAGGGAAATTATGAGAAGCAACACTCAACCAGTGCTATGTACCTCGTTTAATCCTCACAGTAACCCTATAAGGTGAATACTATTATCATCCCATTTTCCAGAAGGCAAAATTGAGGAGGAGGGTACAGGAGAACTGAAACTGGAACCTGAGCACTCTGGCTCCTAAATCTGTGCTTCAGACCAGTGTGTTAAATTACCCCAGCCCACCTCTCCTTCTGCCTAGTGTAACATGAAACCGCCTAGGACACCCAGGCGAGAGCTCTGGCTGGGAGAAGCAGCCTTGGTCCTGCCTGCCTTGCTCTGGAGTACAGTGAGGACAGTGGGCTGCAGAGGCGCCAGGCCAGACGTAAGACCTCTCATCAGCCCTATGATTGCAGGAAGTCACTTCACCTCTGTGAGCCTCAGTGTTCTCCATCTTTAGCACATTAACTGCCATGTGAGTTGTATTTAACTCATGCTAGTTTTGAGCCGAGGCCTCCTGAAGCATATGTAACTCACATGTCTCTTCACCTTGACAGCTGCGTGAACTATTTTTCAAGCTGCATATAACTCACACACAGAAAACAATAAAAAATAACAAATTTTTCATGAAGTTAGAAAGGATTGGTTGGTCCAAGTGCAGTGGTGTTTACAACTAATGGATCACAACCAGTTATAGATTCCTTTGTTCCTTCTTCACTCCCACTGCTCCACTTGACCAGCCTTTAAAAAAATTTTAAAAAAAAGGATCATTTTGTTTTTGAAATTTTTATTCTATTTTCATAATAAAACACTGTGGCCTCAAGGAAAAAAGTGGGGTTTTTTTTGTTTTTGTTTTCTGGTGTGGCAGTTAATCTGTTAAAATGGTTATGGGAGCTGGGCACAGTGGTTCACCCTGTAATAATACCAGCACTTTGGGAGGCTGAGGCTGGAGGATTGCTTGAGGCCAGGGTTTGAGATCAACCTGAGCATCATATAGCAACCCTGTCTCTCTCTCTCTCTCAAAAAAAAGCCAGGCCTGGTGGCACACACGTGTAGTCCCAGCTACTCGGGAGGCTGAGGTGGGAGGATTGCTTGAGCCCAGAGTTTAAGGTTGCTGTGAACTACGATGATGCCAGCGTACTCCAGCCTGCATGACAGAGTGAGAGCCTGTCTCAAAAAATAAAATAAAATAAAATGGTGGTGAGATACACAGCCAAATGCAAAGGGGTAAGAGAGAGGTCTGTAAAAGCACAAAAAAATCCTAGAAGACTTCCTGGAGGAGCTGAAGTGAGGGAAAGAGGTTTTCTAGGTGGAAAGAAGAGGTGGGCAACTCTGTTGGGGGAGAGGCTGGCATGAAGGTGGGAGGAAGGTGTGGAATGGGGCCAGGGGACAGGCTTGTCTCAGTGGCCTAGAACCCAGATTGGGGTGGCCAGTGCAGAGCAGGCAGGGTTGAGTGAGGTTAAATCCAGGCAGCAAGCAGGGGTAGGGGGAGCCTGAGTCACCTCTCAGGCTGGCCCCACAGGTCCCTTATTCATCTCCCCAGATCCTGGACACTGATCAGTATATCTTAAAACCCAAGTCCCCTCGTCATGGCCAAGTCATCCTCAGTTTTCAAAGTACATCTCTGGAGCATCCTCCTCCAGGAAGCCTTCCCCGACGCCCTCACCAGGTAATATCTTCCCACAGCAGTTCACGTATACTTCAGCAGGCCTAGAGTTGCAGACATTCACACAGACCAGAGCCTGCAGAGCACCAAGCAAAGGCCAAGGACTGGTTTCATTCACCTGAAGCTACCAGGCCTGAGCCTTGTCCATTCCTCTCAGGACTTCTGCCCCAGGCTGTGCTCAGACTGCCCTCCCACTCCTGGGTGCTGCCATGCGTCCTCTGCGGTCTGGTCTCCCTTTAGCCTCTTCCCCATCCCACCATTTCTGCAAGATGACACTCATGTGGTTCATGCAGCAACTATTACTGAGCCTCCTTCTGTGTCAGGCCTAGTCCTAGGTGCTGGGGACATGATGCAACCAAAGCAGGTGGGGTTCCCTCCCCCACGAGGCTAACACTCTATGGGGCAGTCCAACATTAAACACAGGATCCTACCAGTGGCTGCGCAATTGCAAACTGAGGTCAGAGTTCTGCAGAAAAAGAATAGGGGTAGACTGGCAGCCGGGTGTGGTGGCGTGCACCTACAGTCCCAGCTACTCAGGAGGCTGAGGCAGGAGGATCGCTTGAGTCCAGGAGTTTGAGGCCAGCCTGGGCAACACGGTGAGACTCCTTCTTAAAAAAATAAAATAAAATAAAAACAAGAATTAGACTGTGGCCCCCTGAGGCCAAGACGAGTGTGGAGTGGCCAGGTAAAGGTGTGGGGCCGGGGAGAGGCCGTGTCAGGTGGGGAACTGCTTGGGCGAGGAGGCCAGAGTGGAAAGAGTGTGGTGTGGTGAAGGACAAGCCACAAAGAGGAGGGGGATGATGGTGTAGGCAAGGACCTGCTCTCAACTGGTTACTCCTCTGCTCCCAGACCTGTGGCTCCCTTTGGCTATATGCTCCACAGCCCTTAGCTGCCTTTGGGGTCTATACCAGGAGAAAGAAGAACCTGAAGGTTATCTTTGGCCTTTCTCTCTTCCTCACCCTCAGGTCCACTCAACAAACATTTTATACTATGTCCGTGGTGGCCGGGGACCATGTTATGCTCTGACTATATACACATCAGGGAACAAAATGGACATGGCATCTGCCCTCTTGGGGTTACAGTCTCTCTGCGTCCTAAATGGCTCCTTCTAGCTTTACAACCATCACCTATCCAGCCCACCCCATCCATCCTTCACCCTGATTTCCGCAGTGGCTTCCTCACCGTCTCCCAGACTCCACCCGTGTTCCTGCATGGTCTCGTCTCTACACAGCAGCAAGAGGCAAATGTTAAAGACAAAATCTGCATTTTGCAAGTCGGCATTGTCCGGCCTGCTGTTCTGGTCCTGGCCCCGTGTCCATAGCTCTCACAGTCTGTAATTATTAATCTGCTTACTGGTTTAGGTAAGAACAGAAGCTCAGAAAATTATGGCAGATTGAACATACACATCTAATTTAACTCCCTCCCAAAACCTCACTAAAACTACAGGAAAGAGATTTTGTTTAAGGCATAAACCCACCGACATGAAGAGAACGCAGGAGATGACAGGAGTGTGGCACTTGGAAGCCAGGAAGGAGATGGGCGGGTGGTAACCACACAGGAAACTCAAGAAAACTGTACCCTAAGCTGGATGTGGCAAAAGCGGAGAATTGACCCAGTGTAGACCACAGACTCCCCCAAAGGCTCAGGCACCTCTTTAAATGGGAGTGAGGGGGCATAAAGAAGGAGGAGTTGAAGCTGTTTAAGGATCAACATCATTAGGTCTCCGTGGCTTCCCCACTCCCAGGAGAAAACTAGAGGTTTGTTTTCGGAGAGGGGAAGCAGGATCGCTGGCGTGGAGGCCACAGGCACAGTGGACGGCAGGGCGTCCTCCCACATCAGGCAATGAAGTGACCAGACATGCTGTGAACACAGACACACCCCCAACCCTGTTTCCCAGCTGGGCCCCCACAAAGCTGGCCACCATGGCTTTGCTCCCCAGACAGGAGATCAAGAAGTTTTCTCGAAGGAAATCTGACCAGGCCAAGAGGAAGGACCTTCTGTTAACATCTTCAGAGAGATAAGAGAAGATATTGCATCTATGATGCAAAAAGAGGATGTTATTTTAAAAAGAAATAGTCAAACATCAACAAAAAGCCCTTGGAATGTAAAAATTCAACAGTAGGGCTGGAAGATAAATTTGAGGAAATCTTTCAGAAAATAGAAGCAAGAGAAACAGCAATGGAAAAGAGGAAGGAAAAAGACAATTAGGGCCCTGGACAAGGAAACCCAACATTTAAATAGAAATTACACAAAGAGAAAATATAGAAAACAGAGGGGAGGAGTTATCAATTCAAAATTGAAGAAAATTCTCAGAATTGAAGGACATACATTTCCATATTGAAAGGTGTCTCCACATGCTGATAGATGAGCACGAGCACACACATTCATAACAAGGCCATCATCATAAAATGTCAGAACCCTGGGGACAAAGAGAACATCCTACAATTTCCAAAGTAGAAAAGAGATTCCATACTAAGCACTAGGAAACAGAATGCCTTTGGACTTCTCCATAATAACACTAAAGGAAAATAATCTCCAACCAGATGATTTTTTTTTTTTTGAAACAGGGTCTCCCTCTGTTCCCAGCGCTAGAGTACAATGGCATCATTATAGGTCACTGTGACCTCCAACTTCTGGGCTCAAGTGATCCTCCTGCCTCAGACTTCTGAGTAGCTGAGACTATAGGTGAACACCACCACATCCAGCTAATTATTTTATTTTATTTATTTATTTATTTATTTTGAGACAGAGTCTCACTTTATTGCCCAGGCTAGAGTGAGTGCCCTGGCGTCAGCCTAGCTCACAGCAACCTCAAACTCCTGGGCTCAAGCAATCCTGCTGCCTCAGCCTCCCAAGTAGCTGGGACTACAGGCATGTGCCACCATGCCCGGCTAATTTTTTCTATATATATTAGTTGGCCAATTAATTTCTATTTATAGTAGAGATGGGGTTTCGCTCTTGCTCAGGCTGGTCTCGAACTCCTGAGCTGAAACGATCCGCCCACCTCGGCCTCCCAGAGAGCTAGGATTACATGCTTGAGCCACCACGCCCGGCCCAATTATTTTATTTTATTTTATTTATTTATTTGAGACAGAGTCTTGCTTTGTTGCCCAGGCTAGAGTGAGTGCCATGGCATCAGCCAAGCTCACAGCAACCTCAATCTCCTGGGCTCAAGCAATCCTTCTGCCTCAGCCTCCCAAGTAGCTGGGACTACAGGCATGCGCCACCATGCCTGGCTAATTTTTTCTATATATATTAGTTGGCCAATTAATTTCTTTCTGTTTATAGTAGAGATGAGGTCTCGCTCTTGCTCAGGCTGGTCTCAAACAATCCGCCTGCCCGCCTCTGCCTCCCACAATGTTAGGATTACAGGCGTGAGCCACTGTGCCTGGCCTACTGATTTCTTTTTAACAAGCTAAGTAAATTATACTTCATTTTGTATATTTTTTAAAGACTCCCAGATTGTATAAGCCTTAGACTCTACAAAAATCTGGATCTTTCCTGCCCAGAATAACTTGTTCACCTGGTATAAAGGGCAAACACTGCAGACTGGAACAGAACAGAGGACTCCAAGAAAAGTTTAAGATGAAATTGATAGTGTATGTGATGTGATGTGACTACCACATGGTGTGACTACCAGCTCCTCTTTCAAGGAAGGGCTTGCTGCCCACCTGTGGGGAGTCTGGACAGCAGACAGCCTCCAGATGTCAGCTCCTCCAGAGCTGGCCTCAGATGCAGAGAGCAGCCTCGCCCAAGATCACATCCTTCCCTGTGGCAGCCCACACCGGGTGACAGAGCCAGGCAGGAGCATGAAGGCCTTGCCGGGCGTGGCAAACTCTGACAGGCCATACTCGCTCCAGAGCTCCCTGCCACAGGTTGGTCCAGGCTTTCTCAGGCCTGCACTGCAGTTGGACTTCTTCTGCCCAATCCTGCTTCCGCCCATATCCTTTCCCAGGTGTTGATCCCTAACAAACATTTTCCTCTCCATGTACGCTCCAGAGAGACCAACCTGAGACATCTGATTTGGCTGAACATCTTAAAAAGAGATTTAGATTGGTGGGGAATGGAATACATAAAAACTAAGCAAGTGACAAAACAGGACAATTATGAAGTCCAGGGAAAACAAAAAGTTGCAGAGGAAAGGAATCATAGCTTACATGAAATAATGTTAACAACGAACATAGAACTAACCAAAATTATGTTGGCAGTTGGGGTGGTGGGGATTATGTGTACGGTTGGTAACAGGGAGAATTAAAACCATCTTCCATAGTAGAAAATCAAGAGAGTGCCTAAAACTGAAACATCAAGAAGTAGCAAAACAAGCACATCTATTTAAAGATATGGAGATAAATATAAAATATAGTCAGCTGGAAGAGTTGCAAATGGGTGCCTCCGGGAAAGTGTAAACGGGGGACTGCCTTTTGTTTTCATAGAAAACTTATTGATACTTGTCATCTGCTTAAATTTTGTGCATGTCTAACTTTGGTGAAAAAAGAAAAAGATTATGAACTTGCTTTCCCACGGCAGGGACAACAGTTTGGTTACTATAAAATCCCTAGCACTCTACATGTAGTAGGTGTTCAAACAGTTATTTGTTCAAGTAATTGAATAAAAGTCATCCCCCTACTTGAAACCCTAAGTGGATTCCCATAGCATATCCTAAGATCACAGCCCAGTGCCTCTGAGGCATGCAGGCTCTGGCCTCTGCAAACTCCCCTCCTCTAGTTTCTTCCTTGTGTGCCCTTCAGATGCTCACATGCAGAGAAGTCCCTTCACATCTCAGAAATTTTGCGGATGCTGTTCCTCCTACCTAGAAAGCTTTTCACCATTATCACTTACTTCTCTCCCACAAATCAGTAAGATTTCAGCTCTAACACCACTTCTTACAGGCAGTCCTGTTTGCTGGTTCTCTTCTCTCACCCCTGTATTCCCCAGACTGATGGATCCATAGTGGGCCACCCCAAGGTCTCAAAGGGCATTGTTAACACATTTGCTCTTTATCTGGAAGAGAATGGGGGACACCAGTATTGCCAGCAGGAAAGATTAAGATTAGATATGCTGGTAGGTCTGGGGCTCAGAATTATGAAAAGTAGCAAGCTTTCTTACTTGGGACATAGACATCCCTTGCTCAATAAACAGTGGCCTCATCCTTCCTCCCCAGGGCACTTCCAGTAATTTCCTATGATAGTGTTTTCCAGAATGGGGCCTGACTACCACTGGGGGCTCTAAGGATGATTTTTAGTGGTATCTGATCCAATACTTTTTAATAGTTACATATTTATCACTATTGGTATTCAAAAAATAAAACTTGGCCGGGCACGGTGGCTCACGCCTATAATCCTAGCTCTCTGGGAGGCCGAGGTGGGCGGATCATTTGAGCTCAGGAGTTCGAGACCAGCCTGAGCAAGAGCGAGACCCCATCTCTACTATAAATAGAAAAAAATTGATTGGCCAACTAATATATATAGAAAAAATTAGCCGGGCATGGTAGCGCATACCTGTAGTCCCAGCTACTTGGGAGGCTGAGGCAGCAGGATCGCTTGAACCCAGGAGTTTGAGGTTGCTGTGAGCTAGGCTGACGCCATGGCACTCACTCTAGCCTGGGCAACAAAGTGAGACTCTGTCTCAAAAAAAAAAAAAAATAAAACTTGCATATTGTTATTTTTTGGGGGGACAGAGTCTCACTTTGTTGCCCGGGCTAGAGTGCCATGGAGTCAGGATAGCTCACAGCAACCTCAAACTCCTGGGCTCAAGTAATCCTTCTGCCTCAGCCTCCAGGGTAGTTGGGACTATAGGCATGCACCACCATGCCCAGCTAATTTTTTCTATATATTTTTAGTTGGCCAATTAATTTCTTCCTATTTTTAGTAGAGACGGGTCTCGCTCTTGCTCAGGCTGGTTTCGAACTCCTGACCTTGAGAGATCCTCCCACCTCGGCCTCCCAGAGTGCTAGGATTACAGGCATGAGCCACCTTGCCCAGCCAAAACTTGCATATTAAACCCATGATTTTGTGGCTATTATTGCTTAGGATAAACTTTATGAGGTTGATACTTGACTAAAATCTGGGAACTCCTGTTCAAGCCAAACTCACCAAATACCCAGACAGTCCCACCACATCTTTATATATGCAATCCTCCCGCCTGGAATACCCTTCCCATTCCCTGTAACATCCTTCAAAGTCCGAGTTGAGTCCTCCCTCAGGGGAGTGGCCTAGTGTAGTGGTTAAAAGCCAAGGATTAGAAATTCAATCCTTAGCTAGCTTTGGGCAAGTTATTTAACCTCGCTGAATCTCAATTTCCTCATGTGTTAGATGGGAAGAAAAGGCCTACCCCTAGGATTACGGTGAAAATTCAATGTGATCACACCTATAAAAGCACTCAGTAAGTGCCTAGCATAGTCAGGCCTCCTTAAATGTTACCTGTTATTTTCATGAACCATAAATGTCATTTTAATTACTCATCTTTTTATGCCTCCTTCAGGTGACACTGCCTCACACACAGCACACGCTTAAGAAGGGCTGCTTGGTTGTTAGAGGCCTTGCTGCTTTAGGAGGGACCATCCTTATCTACTCCAGGTTATTCAGCGAGAAGGATGGAGGCAGATGCGGGGTGTGTCCACACCCCGTCCCACAACGGTTGGAGGAAGGCCTAGCTCGCTCAACCGTCGCCATGGCAACCTCAACCCCATTCCAGGGACCCTGTTCGAGAGGGGGCGGAGTCTCGATAGCCGATTGCCCAGAGGACTACTCCTGCCTCTGTCGCCAGGTCCCCTCCAGACGCGAGGAGTCTCCGGGCGCCAAGCAGGCGCTGCTCTCTCTGCCCACAAGGTGGCGGGGCAGAGCCGCGCTCCGCGCCCCACCTAGGAGGCGACCCGAGGCAGCGCCCTGCCGGTTGGGCCTCCTGGGCCCTGCTCCGCAGTCCCTGCCAGGGCAAGTCACAGCATCCAGGCCGAGAGGACCGCTGGGCCTGAAACTGGATGTTCCCCAAAACACACTCCATACTTCCCGTGGTGCCTGCATTCCCGACCCAAGGGCGGACACAGACCCTGCTTAAGTCACTCGCCCTTCACCCCCGACAACCTCTCGTGGGGCCCCCGCCCTGCAGTGAGTCCCGCGCCGCTCACCTGGCGGGCACCTGGCCAGCCCACAACCCTGACCCACCCCACTCGAGCCCGCCGAGCCGAGGCCGAAAGTCTCGTCCCACTGCCAAATGCGCCGGCCTTGGGGAAAGGAGGTCGGGGTGGGCTCGGCTGAAGCCCTAACTCCCCAACTCCGGGTGCCCTCCACCTCGGGGGAAATAAAGAAGCCTCTCCTTCGCCTTCCAGGCCCGCATCTTCCCCAGCTTCCCTGAACCGTATCGCCTTCACCCGAACCCTCCCGTGGCTGGGCCCGGGTCTCACAGGCGCGGGGATTGGGCCTAGGGGTCGTCCAGCAGGCCCGGAGAAGCGGACAGAGCACGCGCGCGCACGTGCCGGGGCGGGGCCTCGCTGGGGGCGGGCCCGGGGCGGGGCGGGGCCGCCGGGCTGGGGGTCCAGCGGGCAGAGGAGCCGCGCGGGGCTGCGCGTGGGGTGACGGGAGCGGGAGCTGTGCGGAAATGGGGGTGGCAGGACGCGGAGGGTCGGACACCCAGGGGTGGTTCGAGGGGGCGCAAGGCCGGCTAGACCTGGGTGCTGGATGGGCTGGCCCCGGGATTGGGACCGGATTTGGAGCCTAAATACAGTATACGACCGGCCCGAGGCGGGAGGGGAAGAGGAGGCAGGAACTCCGCCCATTTTCCGGGCCGGCTTCTTGGAACCAGCCAGGAAATCCTGGGACTCGATCTGGGGGCTACATCTGGAGGCGACGGTTTTTAAAGAGACGGGCTGATAGGGGCCCTCACTGTGTCGTCGCAGCCATTTCCCCTACATTCCAGAAACTGCCCAGGCTTGTCCTCCCAGTGTCTGGGGACTCGGCGGCTGCTTCCCTCCACACTGCAGGCTGGGCCCATTCGCAGAACCCGGCAAGGCAGTGCGGTCCCTCGGATCCCCTCCTCCATCTCAGTTTCAGCAAGACTGGGGCTTGGGGTAGGCTCTGGGACCACAAGCCACATCTAGAAAGATCTCCCTGTGGCAGAGCCTTCTTCCCCATGACCTCTTCATAGCTCCAGCAAACCTTACTCTACATGGCGGAGGTAGTAGAGCGGTCCCTCGGGGAGGGTTGGAGGGCAACCTCAGCTGGCTCCTTTCTCACAGTCTTTGCAAGACGACCAGGGTGGTGGCCAGGAGGTCACTTTGAGGGCTGAAGACTGAGTAAGGCTGTTAACCCCTCCCTTCCGACCAAGTAGCTGGGGAGAGCTCAAACTGCAAAGAGATGGAAGGACTGAAGTGCAGAGTCTTTGGAGTCCTTTTCGTTCTGCCATTCTCTCTGTTCTGCTGCCTAACCTGGAAACTCCTAGAAACCCTCCCTTCCAGTTTTTCCCTCAAAAAAACCAATTTTTTTAAATGTAAAAATAATTCGTGCACCTTATTTTTAAAAACACGACTTTTTTATTTGAGACAGGGTCTTGTTCTGTTGCCTGGGCTAGAGTGTAGTGGCATTATTATAGCTCACTGCAGCCTTGAACTTCTGGGCTCAAGCGATCCTACCACCTCAGTCTCCTGAGTAGCTAGAACTACAGGCTTGTGCCACCACACCCTCTAATTTTTAAATTTTATGCAGAGATGGCGGTCTCACTATATTGCCTAGGCTGGTCTCAAACTCCTGGCCTCAAGTGATTCTCCCACCTCAGCTTCCCAAAATAGTGAGATGATAGGTGTAAGCCACTGGGCCTGGCCCAGATCTTTTGATGACAAGAAACTTGGTTTAAATAAATTTCTTGACTAGCATGACTCTTTTTGTTTTGTTTTGTTTTTTTTGAGACAGAGTCTCACTTTGTTGCCCAGGCTAGAGTGAGTGCCGTGGCATAAGCCTAGCTCATAGCAACCTCAAACTCCTGGGCTCAAGTGATCCTACTGCCTCAGCCTCCCGAGTAGCTGGGACTACAGGCATGTGCCACCATGCCCGGCTAATTTTTTTTTTCTATATATATCAGTTGGTCAATTAATTTCTTTCTATTTATGGTAGAGACGGGAATCTCACTCTTGCTCAGGCTGGTTTTGAACTGACCTCGAGCAATCCACCCGCCTTAGCCTCCCAGAGTGCTAGGATTACAGGTGTGAGCCACCACGCCGGCCTCTAGCATAATTTGTTTCCCTCTTTGCTTTGGTTGCTTAGAAGCTCAGTTTTTGTTTGTTTTGTTTTTCTTTTTTAGACAGGGTCTTGCTGTCACTTGAGTAGAGTGCAGTGGCATGATCATAGCTCACTGCAACTTCGAACTCCTGGGCTCAAGCTGTCCTCTTGCCTCAGCCTCCTGAGTAGCTGAGGCTACAGCTGTGCGCCACCACACCCAGCTGATCTTTTCTATTTTTATTAGAGATGGGGGTCTTGCTCTTGCTCATGCTGGTCTCAAACTCCTGACCTCAAGCAATCCTCCCACATCAGCCTCCTAGATTGCTAGGATTACAGGCGTGAGCCACTGCTCCCAGATAGAAGCTCAGATCCTTTATGTTTCTTGATTTGTATTTTCTCTTTGTCCCAATTTTCTTAATTATTTACTTTTTAAAAATCTTTTTTTAGAGCCAGGGTCTTGCTATGTTGTCTGGGATAGTCTTGAACTCCTGGGCTCAAGCTATCCTTTTGCTTAGCCTCCCAAGTAGCTGGGACACAGGCTTGTGCCATTGGGCCTCCAGCTAATTATTTACTTTTAGCCCTAAAAACTTTTTATTATGGAAAATTTCAAACATGCATAAAAGTAAAGAGAATATAATAAATTCTCATGTACCTATCACCCACCTTGAATAATAATCAACATTTTACCAATCTTGTTTCATCTACCTCCCCACTTCTTCCTCTCTCTGAAGTATGCTAAAGTAAATCTCAGACATCATATCATTTCAACTGAATTATTTCAGTATCTAACAGTTTTTTTTTTTTTTTTTTTGAGACAGAGTCTCACTTTATTGCCCAGGCTAGAGTTAGTGCCATGGCGTCAGCCTAGCTCACAGCAACCTCAAACTCCTGGGCTCAAGAAATCCTGCTGCCTCAGCCTCCCAAGCAACTGGGACTACAGGCATGCGCCACCATGCCCGGCTAATTTTTTTCTATATATATTAGTTGGCCAATTAATTTCTTTCCGTTTATAGTAGAGATGGGGTCTCGCTCTGGCTCAGGCTGGTCTCAAACTCCTGAGCTCAAACAATCCGCCCACCTTGGCCTCCCAGAGAGCTAGGATTACAGGCTTGAGCCACCGCGCCCGGCCTTATCTAACAGTTTTTATTGTTGTTGTTGTTTGAGACAGAGTCTTGCTCTGTTGCCTGGGCTAGAGTGCCATGGCGTCAACCTAGCTCACAGCAACCTCAAACTCCTGGGCTCAAGCAATCCTCCTGCCTCAGCCTCCTGAGTAGCTGGGACTATGGGCGTGTGCCACCATTCCTAGCTGATTTTTTTGTTTTCTATTTTTAGTTGCCTGGCTAATTTATTTCTATTTTTAGTAGAGATGGTCTCACTCTTACTGAGGCTGGTCTTGAACTCCTGACCTTAAACCATCCTCCCACCTCGGCCTCCCTGAATGCTAGGATTACAGGCATGAGCCACCATGCCTGGTTGTTACGGTGATCTGTGATCAGTGATCTTTGATGTTACTATTGTAATTGTTTTGGGACCCCATGAACTGTGCCCATATAAGATAGCGAACTTAATAAATGTGTGCGTTCTGACTGCTCCACTGACTCGTCTCCTCAGGTGTCCCTATTCCTTGAGATAGAACAATATTGAAATTAGGCCAAGGCCTGATGCAGTGGTGCAGAACTCCTCACCCATGTCACTTACTTGTGTGACCTGCTTGATCCTGTGGGTGTTTGAATTTGGACTTCTAATCTGGCCATTTCACAAATGGAGGAATTTAAGCCCCAGAGAAGAAGAAGTGTGCCAGTCCCAGCTACTCAGGAGGCTGAAGAAGGAGGATCACTTGAGCCCAGGAGTTGGTGGTTGCCTTGAGCTATGATGCCACCACTGCATTCTAGCCTAGGCAACAGAGTGAGACCCTGTCTCAAAATTAAATAAATAGGCTGAGTGCCGTGGCTCATGCCTGTAATCCTAGCATTCTGGGAGACCAAGGCAAGAGGACCTCGAGCTTAGGAGTTCAAGCCCAGCCTGAGCAAAAGTGAGACCCAGTCTCTACCAAAAAATAGGAAAAATATTAACTAGGCATAGTGGCGTGCACCTGTAGTCCCAGCTACTCAGGAGGTCAAGGCAGGAGGATCCCTTGAGCCCAGGAGTTTGAGCGGCTGCAGTGACTATGATGATGCCACTGTACTGTAGCTGGGGTGACAGCAAGATTCTGTCTCTAAATAAATAAATGAGTAAATAAATTGCATAAAAATAATTTAGAAATTATCCAGATAAACGTTTTAAAAAAGAAATTAGGTGCACTCAAATGTTTATAGCAACACAATTCGCAATTTCAAAGATATGGAAACAACCCAAGTGCACATCAGTATGTGAGTGGATTAATAAAATGTGGTATTGGCTGGGCGTGGTGGCTCACACCTGTAATCCTAGCACTCTAGGAGGCCGAAGCAGAAGGATCGTTTGAGCTCAGAAGTTGGAGACCAGCCTGAGCAAGAGTGAGACCCGTCTCTACTAAAAAAAATAGAAAAGGCCGGGCGCGGTGGCTCACGCCTGTAATCCTAGCACTCTGGGAGGCCGAGGCGGGCAGATTGTTTTAGGTCAGGAGTTCGAAACCAGCCTGAGCAAAAGCGAGACCCCATCTCTACTATAAATAGAAAGAAATTAATTGGCCAACTAATATATATCGAAAAAATTAGCCAGGCATGGTGGCGCATGCCTGTAGTCCCAGCTACTCGGGAGGCTGAGGCAGCAGGATTGCTTGAGCCCAGAAGTCTGAGGTTGCTGTGAGCTAGGCTGACGCCATGGCACTTACTCTAGCCTGGGCAACAAAGCAACACTCTGTCTCAAAAAAAAAAAAAAAACAAAGAAAGAAAGAAATTAGCTGGAAAACTAAAAATATATATACAAAAAATTAGCTGGGAATGGTGGCACATGCCTGTAGTCCCAGCTACTCGGGAGGCTGAGGCAGAAGGATCACCTGAGCCCAGGAGTTTGAAGTTGCTGTGAGCTAGGCTGACGCTACCGCTCTCTAGCCAGTGCAACAGAGCAAGACGCTGTCTCAACAAAAAAGAAAGTGAAACAGCCTTATTGCTGATAGGAAGAAAGTCTGAGTGGTCTGGATAGAAGATCAAACCAGTCACAACATTCCGTAAAGCAAACATCTAATCCAGAGCAAGGCCCTGCCTCTCTTCAGTTTTAGGAAGGCTGAAGAGAGGTGAGGAAGCTACAGATGAAAAGTTTGAAGCTTGCAGAGGTTGGTTCATGAGGTTTAAAGAAAGAAGCCCTCTTTATAACATAAAAGTGAAAGTTAAAGCAGCAAGTGCTAACATAGTAGCTGTACCAAGTTACCCAGAAAATCTAACTATGAACATTGATGCAGATGGCTACACTAAATGACAGATTTTCAATGTAGATAAGACAGCTTTATATTGGGAAAAGATGCCATCCAGGACTTTTATAGAAGAGAAGTCAATGCCTGGTTTCAAAGCTTCAAAGGACAGGCTGACTCTCCTGTTAGGGGCTAATGCAGCTAGTGATTTGAAGTTGAAGTCAATGCTCATTTACCACTCCAAAAACCCCAGGTGCCTTAAGAATTATGCTAAATCTATTGTGCCTATGCTCTATAAACGGAATAGCAAAGCCTAGATGACAGCACATCTGTTTATAGCATGGTTACCTGAATATTTTAAGCCCACTCTTGAGACCTACTGCTCAGAAAAAAAGATTCCTTTCAAAATATCACTGCTCATTGATAATGCACCTGACCACCCAAGAGCTCTGATGGAGATGTACAGGAGATTAATATTGTTTTCATGTCCACTAAGACAATATCCATTATGTAGCCCGTGGATCAAGGAATAATTTAGACTTTCAAGTTGTATTATTGCAAGAAATACATTTTGTAAGGCAATAGCTGCCATAGATTGTGATCCCTCTGATAGATCTGGACAAAGTAAATTGAAAAGTTTCTGAAATAGATTCACCATTCTGGATTCTATTAACAACATTCATAGGCTGGGCTCGGTGCTCAAGCCTCTAATTCTAGTACTTTGTGAGGCCGAGGTGGGAGGAACACTTGAGCTGAGAAATTTGAGATCACCCTGAGCAAGAGTAGGACCCTGTCTCTACTAAAAATAGTAAAAATTAGCCAAGTGTGGTGGTGCACGCCTTTAGTCCAAGCTACTCGGGAGGCTGAGGCAAGAGGCTCACTTGAGCCCAGGAGTTTGAGGTTGCTGTGAGCTAGGCTGACACCATGGCACTCTAGCCCGGGCAACAGAGTGAGACTCTGTCTCAAAAAAAAAACCAAAAAAAAAAAAACAAAAAACCCTCATGATTCATGGTAGGAGGTCAAAGGTCAAAATATCAACATTAACGGGAGTTTAGAATAAGTTGATTCCAACCTTCATAGATGACTTTGAGGAGTTCAAGACTTCAGCAAAGGAAATAACTGCAGATGTGGTGGAAATAGCAAAAGGACTAGAAATGCAGCCTGAAGATGGGGCTGAACTGCTGTAATCTCATGATAAAATGTTAATGAATGAGGAGGTGCTTCCTAAGAATGAGTAAAGAAAATGATTTCTTGAGATGGACTCCATTTCTGATGAGGATGCTGTGAACATTGTTGAAATGGGAACAAAAGATTTAGAGTATCACATAAACTCAGTTGATAAAGCAGCAGTAGGGTTTGAGGATTGACTCCAGTTTTGCAAGTTCTACTGTGGGTAAAATGCCATTGAACAGCACTGCATGCTACAGAGGAATCCTTTGTGAAAAGAAGAGTCAATCGATGTGGCAAACTTCATTGCTGTCTTATTTTGAGAAATGGCCATAGCCACCCCAGTCCTCAACAACCACCCTGATTAGTCAGCAGACATCAGCATGAAGACAAGGCCCTGCACCGTCAACAAGATTATGATTCTCTAAAGGTCAGATAATTGTTAACATTTTTTAATAATAATGTTTTTTTTTGTTTTTTTTTTTTTTTTTTGAGACAGAGTCTTACTCTGTTGCCCTGGCTAGAGTGCCATGGCATCAGCTTAGCTCACAGCAACCTCAAACTCCTGGGCTCAAGCAATCCTCCTGCCTCAGCCTCCTGAGTAGCTAGGACTACAGGCACATGCCACCATGCCTGGCTAATTTTTTATATGTATACTTTTAGTTGTCCAGCTAATTTATTTCTATATTTTTTAGTAGAGACGGGGTCTCGCTCTTGCTCAGGCTGGTTTCGAATTCCTGAGCTCAAATGATCTGCCCACCTCAGCCTCTCAGAGTGCTAGGATTACAGGCGTGAGCCACCACCACACCCAGCCAGTAATAATGTATTTTTAAATTAAGGCATGTACATTATTTTTTTGCATATGTTATTGCATACTTAATAACTGTAATACAGTGTAAACATAACTTTTATATGCACTGGGAAAGCAAAGAAATTCGAGTGACTCCCTGTATCCTGATATGCACTTTATTGTGGTGGTCTGAACCTTAACCCGAAATATCTCTCAGTATGCTTGTAGAAAGTAGGGTTAAGGCCGGGCGCGGTGGCTCAAGCCTGTAATCCTAGCTCTCTGGGAGGCCGAGGTGGGCGGATCATTTGAGCTCAGGAGTTCGAGACCAGCCTGAGCAAGAGTGAGACCCCATCTCTACTACAAATAGAAAGAAATTAATTGGCCAACTAAAATATATATAGAAAAAAAAAAATTAGCCGGGCATGGTGGCACATGCCTGTAGTCCCAGCTACTTGGGAGGCTGAGGCAGCAGGATTGCTTGAGCCCAGGAGTTTGAGGTTGCTGTGAGCTAGGCTGATGCCATGGCACTCACTCTAGCCTGGGCAATAAAGTGAAACTCTGTCTCAAAAAAAAAAAAAAAAAAAAAAGAAAGTAGGGTTAAGAGCATGGGCTCTAAAATAAGAGAGATTCATGTGCCAGCTCTACCGGTGAATAACTGTGTATCCTGGACCAAATCACTTAGCCTTTCTGTGCCTCACTTTTCTTACCTATAAAATAGGGGTAATCACAGTGCCTGCTTTATAGGATCATTGCAGGGGTTATGTGAGCAAGACCAGGCCTAGGGTGGATTTAATAAGGCATTCGACTTAGGTGCAAAATTTAAGGGGGCACCAAAAATCTAAATAATCAAGACCATTAATATTTTAATGTATATTTTAAAAAGTCAAAAGTAATGCAAAAAACCCATAATGAACAAAATATCACCATTTTAATTAAAGACAGAATCTCACCTTGTGCGTGACTTCGCCTTACTTGCCTCAGCTAATCCCACCCCTGTGAGATCCTGTCTATATTTAAAATTTTAAATGAGATAATATATGTCAAACCTTAGAACAGTGTCTGGCACCAAATTGTTACTCAATAAAGTAATAATGATGAATATGATGAAGAAGATAATGATGTTGGCATTTGTGGGTCCTATACTGTCTTCAGGCCAATAGTGTACCTAGTTTATTTGACATACAAAGCAAATCGTATTTTAGCTGCTATATGAGAGAATTATCTTTAGTAATAATCATGGCCAGAAATAAATAATGGCCAGAAAGTAAACACGGTGAAAGTTTTCTTTTATTAAACTTCATATATACACTAATAAAAAGTCTTTAAAATAAAAATTATAATTCAAAAGGGAACAAAATAATGGACTAATAGTTTTTAGTTATATTTATGGAATATTTTACAAAATGAACACAGGCACACACACACACAAAGAAACACTTCCTAAAGAGTGAACTTGGCAGAGTTCAGAGAATGATTTGCAGAGAGTGATTGAACTGAAGTAACTCAAGATTTGTTCCCTTGTATTTATAATCACTGTGCTATTGTTGTTGATTTCAAATCTGCTGTTTAAACACAGGGCTGTGGGGATGTGAACTGCTCCTGAAGCAAGCACAAATGATTATGACCTACTAGGAACCAACTCTCAAACCAAAGGTGTTTAATGTAGCTGAGTCTCCATGTGTTGGGGACCAATTGTATAACAACTGAGAGTTCTCCAATTAGGTACCATGTAGAACATATTACTTATTAAAGATTAGGTAATAAAAATGAAATATACTAATTTGAAGATAACTTTTTTTTTTTTTGGAGACAGGGTCATGCTGTATTGCCTGGGCGAGAGTACAATCATGTCATCATAGCTCACTGCAACCTCAAACTCCTGGGCTCAAGTGATCCTCCTGCCTTTGCCTCCCAAGTAGCTGGGACTACAGGCACATGCCCACCACGCTTGGCTAATTTTTAAAATTTTTTGTAGAGATGGGGTCTCACTATATTGCCCAGGCTGGTCTTAAACTCCTGGCCTCAAGCGATTCCCCTGGCTTAGCCTTCCAAAGTGCTGGGATTACAGGCATGAGCTGCTGTGCTTGACCTATATTCTTTTTTTTTTTTTTTTTTTTGAGACAGAGTCTCACTTTGTTGCCCAGGTTAGAGTGAGTGCCGTGGCGTCAGCCTAGCTCACAGCAACCTCAAACTCCTGGGCTCAAGCGATCCTTCTGCCTCAGCCTCCCAAGTAGCTGGGACTATAGGCATATAGTCCACGCCCGGCCTTGGCCTATATTCTTAAAACTCACAGTGGCCGGGGCACAGTGGCTCATGCCTGTAATCCTAGCACTCTGGGAGGCCGAGGCAGGTGGATCGCTCGAGGTCAGGAGTTTGAAATCAGCCTAAGCAAGAGCGAGACCCCGTCTCTACTATAAAGAGAAAGAAATTAATTGGCCAACTAATATATAGAAAAAATTAGCCAGGTATAGTGGCGCATGCCTGTAGTCCCAGCTACTTGGGAGGCTGAGGCAGCAGGATTGCTTGAGCCCAGGAGTTTGAGGTTGCTGTGAGCTAGGCTGACACCATGGCACTCACTCTAGCCTGGGCACCGAAACGAGATTCTGTCTCAAAAAAAAAAAAAAAACTCACAGTAACCACAGCAATTATTTAGAACTTTGACCAACAGAAGGATCTCTTTGGGAAGGACCATTTTATCACCAACATTGTTTAGAATTGCCAAAGCATGGTGATAAGTAGAGGCAGACCTACCCAGTTTTATGATTGTTTTTAAATTCTCTACAGACAATGCACACCTTAGTTCTTTTACATGCAGACTCACCACCTCCCTTACCTGATTCACCTCTGCTTCAGGTCACCAGTTTCTCATCTCTGGCTAAGACAGTCCCAAAGGCCCCTTCCAAAGCTGACATTCTATTACTTTCTAATTTTGGCTCCACAAGCTATTTCAAGCTGCGTAACCCTGGGTAAATTAGGTCATTTCTCTCCAAGTCTCAGTTTCCTTATCTGGAAATGGGACCAACCATCCCTAACCAGGTCTTACCCCTGTAAGGGCCCTGTGGCGCAGTGTGGGTGAAGACTTTCTGGAAAGAGCACTGCACAGGTGGCAAGCCTTGACCACGAAGGTGATACTGATCCTCTGAGATCATCCAGAATCTGTACCTGGGTCTAGGGTCTGGAAGAGGGGGAGGGGGTCTGGCGGGTGCTGGACTCTGCAAATCGCTGCGTGTGATTTTTTTTTTTTTCCTTCCAGGGAAAGGCTAGATTCTCTTGGCCCAGAGGCTGGAGGCTGATCACAGTGACCCTGCTGCCCTGCTGCTGTTATCACAGCCCGGCTGGAAGGAGCAGCTCCCTTCTGGGGGAAGGTGGCTGAGAAGCAGGGTGTGAGGAAACGCCGATGCCAGCTGGCTCTTATCTTTGGAAGTGCCTTGAAGAGAGCTTACCTGCTTGTTTAACTGTCTGGCCCCCTCAAAGAGAATGTAAGTTCCTGGAGCGGGGGTTGACAAACTTCTTTTCTAAAGAGCCAGCTAGTAAATATTTTAGGCTTTCCAAGCCATATGGTCTCTGTTGCAACTACTCAACTCTGCTGTTGTAGTGAGAAAGCAGCCATAGACAATACGTAAACGGAGCATGGCTGTGCTCCAATAAAACTTTATTTACGGATACTGAAATGTGAATTTCATGTAATTTTCACATCTCATGAAACATTCTTCTTTTGATTTTTTTTTTCAAACAACTAATTTAAAAATGCAGGCCGGGCGCGGTGGCTCATGCCTGTAATCCTAGCACTCTAGGAGGCTGAGGCGGGCAGATTGCTCAAGGTCAGGAGTTCCAAATCAGCCTGAGCAAGAGCAAGACCCCGTCTCTACTATAAATAGAAAGAAATTAATTGGCCAACTAAAAAAAATATATAGAAAAAATTAGTCAGGCATTGTGGCACATGCCTGTAGTCCCAGCTACTCGGGAGGCTGAGGCAGAAGGATCGCGTGAGCCCAGGAGTTTGAGGTTGCTGTGAACTAGGGTGACTCCATGGCACTCACTCTAGCCAGGGCAACAAAGCGAGACCCTGTCTCAAAAATAAATAAATAAATAAAAATGCAGCTGTGCACTTTGACTCACACCTGTAATCCCAGCACCCTGGGAGGCCAAGATAGGAGGATCACTTGAGGTCAGGAGTTCAAGATCAGTCTGGGCGACATAGTGAGATCCTGTCTCTACTAAAAATAGAAAAATAAGCTGGGCACAGTGGCATACACCTGTAAGGCAGGAAGATCACTTGAGCCCAGGAGTTTGAGGTTGCTGTGAGCTATGATGATGCCACTGCACTCTAGCCTGGGTGACAGAGCGAGATTCTGTCTCAAAAAAAAAAAAAAAAAAAGATTTAAAAAAATGTAAAAACCATTCTTAGCTTGCAGGCATAAAAAAATAGTAGGTCAGATTTGGCCTGTGGGCTGAGGTTCACCCACCCTATCCTAGGGGGCAGAGACCCTGTCTGCTCCTCTGCAATATCCCCAGTGCCTAGAACAGTGCCTGACACACAGCCAGTGCCCAGTAAGTATTTGTTGATGACCAGCTGCTCCCTCTTCTGCCCCTTCTAACTCCAATTCCATTCCCTTCTCTTCCTGCTACTGTGTCTCCTCTACAATCACCTCCTGGCCTCTCTAATGATAGCAGCAGGAGTCTGCCTCATCCCCAGTCTCCAGGTCAGTGGCATTGCCCCATGGAGGGGCCCACTGACCAATGCTCCTGTCTCATTCTCCTTGAGCCTCTGCAGTCCTGGACTATCCACCTGCATGATTCCATTCCTCCTCTTCCTCTCTAGCCCCACTCTCTCCCAGCCCCGTCATCACTATCATGGGAGTTCCTCCGAGCTGAGGCCTCTCCTCCTGTCTTCATTTCTCCTCAATGGAGAACCCCAAGCCCCAGTCTCCTGCCCCAAGCAAACCCCAAGCCCCAGTCTCCCGCCCACCCGCTCCTCTGCAGGGGGAAGACAGTCTAAGATTGTTACCTACCGCTCCTATTGAGCACCTATCATGTGCCATGCACTGCTCAAGTATTTTCTTGCCTGATCTCACTTCATACTTATAAGCACCCCTAGTTTACAGATGCAGAAATTGAGGCTCAGAGGGGTTAACTGAAATACTGAGACGCACATAGCTAGGAGGTAGCAGGGCTGGGATTAGAGTGAAGATTGGTGTGGCTCTGTTCACAAGCATATTCTGAGGGCCTATTATACGTCAGGTATATCCAGGGTACAGCGGCAAACAAAATAGACAAGCCTTTCCCCATGGAGCTTACTTCTAGTGGGGAAACAAACAGGTAAGTATTCAATGAGACTGCTAGAAGGGATGTCATGAAAAAAGATAACATAGGTGATACCACGATGGGGAGCAATTTTGGATGGGATCAGGAAAGACTTCTTTGAGGAGGGATATTTGAGCAGTGGTATGAATGAAGTGAGGGAGTGAATTCAGAGCTGGAGAAAGAATGTTCCAGGTAGTTGGCCGGGTACGGTGGCTCACGCCTGTAATCCTAGCACTCTGGGAGGCCGAAGCAGGAGGATCGTTTGAGCTCAGGAGTTCGAGACCAGCCTGAGCAAGAGCGAGACCCCCGTCTCTACTATAAATAGAAAGAAATTAATTGGCCAACTAAAAATAAATAGAAAAAATTAGCCGGGCATGGTGGCGCATGCCTGTAGTCCCAGCTACTCGGGAGGCTGAGGCAGCAGGATTGCTTGAGCCCAGGAGTTTGAGGTTGCTGTGAGCTAGGGTGACACCATGGCACTCTAGCCCAGGCAATAGAGCGAGACTCTGTTTCAAAAGAAAAAAGAATGTTCCAGGTGGAGGGCACAGCAGGAACAAAGCCTGAGTGGGAGTGTACCTGGCATGTACAGTGAGCAGCAAGGATGCCTGGTGGCAGGAAGGCAAGGAGCCAGGGACAGAGTGGTCGGAGAGGAGGAGCCAGAGGGAGCAGGAGCCTGGCCTGCGGGGCTTCATGGGCTTGGCCAAGACTGCAGATATTTTCTGAAGTGTGTTGGGGGAGCCATGGGAGGGTTTCCAGCAAGAGACCTGGATGAGACAGACAAGGGACCCCACCCCCCCACTGCTGCCCTCTGCGTGCACGCTGAGCACCCTGAGCCCCTCTGGGCTTAATGTGGGGAAGTGATTAAGAGCACGGCCTTCCACGTCTGAGAGAAGTGGGTTCCTAACCCAGCTGCAGTACTTCCTAAGTGTCTCACCATGGGCAGCCCTGTCCCTCTCTGAGTCTCGGTTTTCTCACCTGGAAATGAGGACAGTAATTTCTGTCTCATGGCTTTGTTGAGTGATTTGATGAGCTCTTGCCTGTAAAACGCTCAGCTCTAGGCAGGCCACATAGTGCTCTCAATAAAGCCTCATAGTTGGTGATTTTTATTATTTAAATGCTCAGCCTAGTACTGGCACTTGGTAATCACTTGTTAAAGGTAACTACCATTATGATTATTCCCCTCACCTGTTCTGCTTGCTGTCAGGAGACACGTGTGCCAGGATTCCCCTCTACTGAGGGACCAAGAAAAAATGACAGACCCTCTCCCTGGGGCCTGGCCCATCCAGAACCTGTGCTCTTGATAGTGAACGCATCCCAGGCTGCAGCAGAGGGACCCAAAACCTGGCTCTCAGCTCCTGTCAGTTCAGCCCCCTACTCCCTGCCAGAATAACCCCTTCCGCAGGTAAGGATGATGGCTCACCTGGGCCCAGCAAAGCCAGCTCACACTCATGACTCATTCATTTAACAAACACCTCAAGTAACTGCCCAGAACAGCCTGTTCTAACCCCATTATTATTACTATTATTAACAGATAGCATCTATCCAGCACTCAGAGAGTGTCACATTTCAGAGCATGGGATTAGATTGCCTGGGTGTGAATTGCAGATTTACCATTTTGTAGCTGGGTGATATTGGACACATCACTTAGCCTCTTTGAGCATCTATGTGCCAGGCAGTGTGTCAGGTTCCAGGGAAGATAAGGAAGAACAAATAAGACCCAATTGCCAGCTGGGGGCGGTGGCTCAGACCTGTAATCCTAGCACTCTGGGAGGCTGAGGCAGGAGGATCACTTGATCTCAGGAGTTCACGACCAGCCTGAGCAAGAGTGAGACCCCGTCTCTACTAAAAGAATAGAAAGAAATTAGCTGGACAACTAAAAAATATATATATTAAAAAAAAATTAGCCGGGCATGGTGGTGCACGCCTGTAGTCCCAGCTACTTGGGAGGATGAGGCAGGAGGATCACTTGAGCCCAGGAGTTGGAGATTTCAGTGAGCTATGATGATACCATTGCACTCTAGTCTGGATGACAGAGTGAGACTCTGTCTCAAAACAAAAACGAAAACAAAAACCAATTGCTGCCCTCTCAGAGCTTACAGTCTAATCAAAGGGCCAGATGTTAATCAATAGTCACATAAACACATGTAAAAGTATGACTCTGAGGAGCGCTATGGAGAAGTATCTATTGCTAGGGGTATATGTAACAGGAGGTGAGGGAAGACAGCCTGGAGGAAGTGATGTGCAACTGAGCTGCCTTGTACTGTTTCAAGTATAAGGAGCCACATGTGCAAAAGCCCTGTGGCAGGAGAACTGAAGGAAAGCGAGTGGCTGGAGCCTCAAGAGAGGAGGAGCAAAGTGTGAGCTAAGACTGCAGCAGCATCAGCGCTTCTGGGACTATGGTGTGGTCTCTACAGCTCTCTGCTGAGTGACTGCCATCCCTGCTCCAGAGACAGGCAAGCTGACCTGCTCAAGTTCCCCAGGGAGAGCCCAAGCGACGTCTGGGTTCTCCTCTTGCCAGCATGACCCACCTTCTCTCCAACACTGTGGGAGAGAGGACATGGGAAGTGGACCTTATGCATATAAAATTGGAATGAGTCCTCAAGTGAGACAAAGCGTTTGATGGAGAAATGCCTGGGAGAGAAGGGTGAGGGCCCTGGAGGGGAAGGCTGAAGGCAGAACCACTCCTGCTGTCCCTCACCTCCTCCCCTTCCCTCCCTCCCTGCCCAGCCCCTGCCTCTCATTGTCTGGGTCTCAGCGTCTCTTCCTAAGTCTCACTTAAACTTGGCCAGCTGCAAGCTGGGTGTCTGGCACCTGACTGTGGTCTGTTCTGAGTCCTGAGTAAGATTACTAGATTTAGCAAATCAAAATACGTGACATCCAGTTAAATCTGAATTTCACATAAACAACAAATAATTTTTTAGTCAAAGTATGTCCAAGTATTACAACTCAAGCCCTGAGCAGCAAGAGTTGGGACATCACAAATTGCTTCTAGGCAACTGAGCTGGGTGACATTGACACTGAGGTGAATAATGGTGGCCAGCTCTGGTCCAGGCAGCCTGTGGTTTCATCCTCACCCTTTTAGTGCATGCAGGTAAAGTGCTTAGAACAGTACCTGGTTCAGAGTAAGTGCTATGTCATTGTTAGCTGTAATTATTTGTTTAATCACACCAGAATGAAAGTTCCATGAGGGCAAGGGCTTTGGGATTTTTTTTTTTTTTAAGGACTTTGTTTTATTTATTGCTATATTCTCAGCATCTAGAACAAGGCCTGGCTTATCATACATGTTCAGGAAGGGGGCCTGGTGTACAATATGTAGCCATAAATAACTTATTGAATGAAAACAAATTTAGTCATTACATACCTGAAAGATTGAGATTATAATTCCCATTTTACATATGAGGAAACTGAGGTTTAGACACATAAGATGAGTTCCCAAAGATTGAGGAGGTGGCAGAACTGGGATTCAAATCCAAATTAGTTGGGTTCCGAAGTCCTTTCCACGCAAAACTCAGGTCAATAGCTGAGGCCCCACGCTGGGAAAGTCACGGAATAAGGGCAGCATGAGGATTCAGGAGAAACCCTCATCCACTTTGATTTTTTTCAGCGCCAGTCGTTCTCAACGGGCTATGTGACCTTGGGGAAGTCCCATCGTCTTCCTGAGGCTGATTTGTAAACTAGGTGGTGGTGAGCTCTCAAGGAAATCACATGTTGGTGGAGCCTGGTTCGCAGGAGGCTTTTGATAAACATTCCTTCCCATCCCCCGCCTTAGAACAGCTTTGCAAATAACTGACCAATCCTCCAGCCTGTGAAACTAGCAAGCCCAGCCCTCGGCTCGTCACGTGAGAATGAATGACTATCACCACACCTGGACCCCTAAGATCTCTTTCGGTGGAGGCAGTCTCTCCAGAGGGAATCCTTTTGCTCGAAGTCCTGCCAAGTGTCGGTCCATCCTGGGAGGCTGGTCCCTGCCCTCCTCAGAGGGGCGCAAGCCCACACCAGCGCAGAGCTGGGCTGACTCCAGGGAGACCCAGCTTGCAAGGAGCCCCCTCAAGTGATGGGGCTCAGCACAGACTGCAAAGGATGCGTATTAAAAAATCACTCTGGGGCGCTGTGATCCTGATGGTGGTGACAGAAGAGTTGGAGCCTACCTGGGGCGGGGGCACGGAGACACCTCGGATCCCTGTGTTGGCTCCCGTGCCAGCACTGGGATCGGAATAGGGAGATCTCTAGGGCCTGGTAAGGTGAGGGCCTGAGGGGAGCAGGGCACAGTCTCTTTTCAAGCCTCCGCCTGGATCAGGTCCAAGACACGCAGTGTGACTCTGTGAGTCGGGCGGAGGGGACAGGGGGCTTGCCCCGGGTTGGAAGGAGAAGGAACATCTGGGTTGGCATTCCAAATGAGCAGAGCGGTGCCCCGGAGTGGCTTGCGCAGGGGGCCGCGGCTGGGGAGGGAGGAGCCAGCAGGCCTCTTCTGGGCGGAGCCGAGCGCGGGCCGGGGGCTCGCGGTGGAGGCGGGGCCGGCGCTCCCGGCGCGGCGGGGGCGGGGGTCCGCGCAGGGAATGCCGCGCCGCGGGGGCTGGGGCGGGGCTTCGACGGCCCCGCCCCCGCGCAGGTAGCCAATGGGCGCGGCGGCGCCGGGTGACGGAGGGAGCCGAAGTGCTAGTGCCGCGGCGGCGGCGGACGGCCCAGCCCGAGCGCGAGGGGCTCGGGGGCCGCGGGGCGCAGGGGCGCAGGGGCGCAGAGCCGGGGACCCCGGGACCCGGGAGGCGGCGCAGCCGGGGCAGCCGGAGGAGCGCGGGCGGTCCGGCGGCGGCGCGATGCCGCTCGCCCAGCTCAAGGAGCCCTGGCCGCTCATGGAGCTGGTGCCGCTGGACCCGGAGGTGAGTGAGCGGGGCGGGGGACGGGCGCCGGCGGCCGCGAGCCCGGATCCCCACAGGGGCGGGGCGGCGCGGCGCTGCTGCGGCTCGGCGGGCGCCTGCGAGGGCACGAGTGCCCTCCGATCTCTTGCCCACTGTCCGGCTCCACCCCCTGTGCCCCGGTGTGCGTGTGCGAGGGACAGTTCAGCCAGGCTCGAGTGCCTCGCGGCCATAGCCAGGAGAGGGGATCCTGTGGGGTTCTGGCTTGCTTCACCCCACACATCTAGGACGGGTCGTGGCATCTGTCGGGAGCTGTCGGAGCTTCCTTCTTTAGTGCGTACGGGCCAGGCTTGGGCGCCAGATGTATGAAATTCTACCAGAGACAAGGGTCATGGGACCCCCCCCCACTTCTCCCAGTGCCTCCCGCAAGAGCTCCCCGCGTCTCAGTTAACCGCTGCTGACCCTGGACGGATTGCCCCCCTTGACCCCTGGCGGTTGTGGAATGTGGGATGGCACCGCCCCTCTAGGGCTGGAACGCCTGGTTTTCTCTGCCCTGAGGCTCTGAGGCTATGGCCAGAGGACAACCGTGTCCCCTACCCTAGGCTGTGGAGAGGGAGAAAGAGCCCTTAGACCTTGTGAAGATTATTGGCAGAGGGGATTTTGGTGCCTGCTTCCCTCCCTTCTTGTGTCCTCTCCCATAGGAAAGGCTGGGCTCTTGGGGAGTTTGGCCTCTGCCAGCCTAAACTCTCTAGACAACCAGCTCCCTCTCTCCCAGAAGCAGCTCCTGTCCTCTTTTGAGGGCTCTATAGTGCCAGGCCCTAAGCATGCAGAAAGCCAGCTCTTCCTGTGCCTTTTGACCCCCAGGGTCAAAGTCAAGCCCCAGAACCTGCAGGTCAGAAACTTCCCCCTTAGCCTCTTGCTGGGAAGGAGGCAGGTGATTCTTCCCTTCCAAGGGGGCTGAAGGGGCTGTGCAAGGAGGGCATGGAAGACCTCATTTGAGCCCAGGAGTCAAGGTGATTTTCTCCTGGCTTGTGCCTCTAGCCCCTGCCTAGGTCCCCTCCTCTGTCCTCTCTTAGCAAGGGCAGCTACCTTGTGTCCTGCCTCTTAGGACCACAGATTGATCTCAGGGTGAGAACACGGGTGCTCAGTGCCCAGAGTGTGCTGCTCCTTTAAAGGGATGGCCGATACACCGGCTATTGGAGGGTGGGCGCGGCAGGATTAGGTAACCAACCTGAAGGCGCAATTTGGAGTAAATTGCTCTGGGATTCCTGCCATGGGGTTTTTACAGGCACTGCTAGGCTGCTCAGAGGTTCTCTCGCTGACTCACCCTCTGAGGTGAGGAACACTGCCCTCTGCAGCCCCTATGCCCCCCCCCACAAGTAGGACTGGGGGATAAGGGGCTGGGGGGTACGCTCAGAGATGGATTCCTTTGTCTGGGCACGCCCCTGGGACCTAGGCCTCCCAAGGGGAAGGTAGAGTTGGGAGAGGCTGGGGAGAGACCTAACCTGCAGACTTGCCTTGGGTTATGCTAGTAGGGAGGCGAGATACCCAGGAACTTGAGTCCCAATTCCTGGTCCAGGGCACTTCCTGCTTCCGTTTAGGGAACCCTGAGGCCAGGGCCAGCTTCACCAGGGGGCCAGGTTTAACTGGGAAACCCATCTCAGTTTTGAGTACCTGAACTTTGTGGCAGGGGAAGACTGGCATATTTCCCAGGCTTGGTGGGGACGGGGCAGTGATTTCCTCAGGACATTCACCCCAGATGTGCTGTGTGACCTCAGCCAGTCCTCAGCTTGTCCGAGCCTCTGTTTCTCCAGTGGGAAGGGCTAAGTTCTAGCCTCTGCCTCCGGGGCCTGTGAGGGTGGAGAGCCCTGGGTACTGCTGCCTGTCCCCCCACCCCCATTCCTGGAGGTGCCCGGTGACTGGGTGTTATTGTTTGGGTAACAGGAGCTATGGGGCAGCCAGGGTGCGGGTTGGGCTGTTCTTACTGGAGAACAGGGCCTCGCTGTTCTTAGCCCAGGTGACATGTAAGTGATACAGCAGCCTGACCCGCAGGTACCGGCACTGCTGCTGCAGGTAGCTCCTTGCCAGGAAGGAGACAGGCAAGGGACTGACTGAGACAGTTGGCAAAGGCCTGGGGTCTGGACTGCTGTGCCCTCTCATAATGCTGCTGAAAATGGGCCTCTGAGTGGCAGGGCCTGCCCAGGGCACAGCCCAGGTTTTGGAAGTTTGGGTGAGGATTCTGCCTAGGCCTTCCCTGGCCCTGCTGAAAGCAGTAGTCTTGTCCCCAGGCCCAGTCCTGCCACATACAGAGCTTTACTATGTGCCACCCACTCCGATTCACCTATGTCACCCTTCTTTAATTCTCATACAACTTCTTCAGGTAGAGATTATTACCCCTATTTTCAGAGGGAACACCTGAACTCAGGAGAAGTGGCATATGATTTAATGTCAGAGCCAGGATTGGAACCCAGATCTCTCGCTGTCTTCTACCAAGTGGGAGAGGCTTAAGGATGGGGAATGGCTGGCATCACACTGGCACAGGTGGAAGGTACTCTAAGAGAGGCTCCGGATGTTGGCAGACTCTCCTTATCCCGCAGGGCCGTTGTCCAGTCTTTGCTGAGGGCTGGCAGTGCCAGCTAGCCTTGGCACCTGGCCCCCAGCATCCAGCAGTGCATAGGGGTGCCAATGCTGGGCTCAGAACCCAGCTCCTGAGGCTGCTTCCTGCCTGCAGGGCACGTGCTGTCCTTCTCCATCTGCTGCCCAGCTTCACATGCTGCCCTGGGCCTCTCTTCCCACAACAGAGCTGCTTGGGTAGGAAGGAAAGATGCCTGTTGGAACCTATCTCTGACCCCTGGGAAGGGGCCCTGGGCAGTGCTTTGAGGAAGAGAGAGGGGAGAGGCTATCTATCCTCTAAGACAGTGGCACTAGGCACTCTTTTCTTTTTTCTCTTTCTTTCTTTTTCTTTCTTTCCTTCCTTCCTTCCTTTCTCTCTCTCTCTTTCTTTCCTTTCTTTCCTTCCTTCCTTCCTTCCTTCCTTCCTTCCTTCCTTCCTTCCTT
>VSMD01031878.1:0-111789 GCA_008750895.1 Mirza zaza | reverse complement strand
GATCTGCCCCTGAAGGCACACACACCTCAGCAGGCTGTTCACGTATATCCCTTCTGTGCCCCGGGCAATGCGAGGCCTCGGTGCACGGGATGTGGTCTGCAGGTCTGACCTCTGGGTCCCAGAGTTCAAACTTTGTCCCCACCAGGGAGACGTGTGCCTGTCCCAATTCACCCACAGGGAGCCCAAGCTGGGTCTATGTCTCTCAACCTCAGGCTCTGCCCCATTCTCCTGGGATCACCCTGCCAGCAGCACCTGGGAGGGCTGGCGGGTAGAGAGCTCACAGTCTGAGTTCCCCTTAGTCAGCTGTAGGGCCCCAAAAGGGAAGGTCCCGTTCCCTGGAGGTGCCTCCGGCTGGTGGCTATATTGTCTGTCTGTCTCTCTGGGCAGCCGCCGGTAGGGTCCGGGGAGGGGAGGAGGAGGCAATATGGCGTCTGCCGCGCGGCTCGGGTCTGTGCACACGGAGGTGCCCGGAGGGAGTTGGGATCTGGCGCCGCGTCCGCTACTGGCTTACCGCTCACTGGCGGCGGTTGTCGCTGGGCTGGTGTCCGCAGGTCCCTCCGCTTGCTGGGGAGCCCACCAGCAGTCCGGGATGCAGGGGAGGGGAAACGGCAGATCCACCTACCCTTCCCGCTGGTCTCCGGGCTGCTCCGGGCGTCCCAGCCTCCAGGTCTCCTCCGCGACCTCCTCCCGTGGAGTCTCCCGTGGTCTCAGGTACTCCTCCTGCCGACCCTCATCCGATGTAGGCTCGTCTTCTTGCTTCTTTCTTCTAATTTCTGCTAGAATCTGACTTTTCTTCAGAGACACTCTGTCTGGCGGTGTTTCTCATCCGCCATCTTCTGGGAGGGTCCTGAAATTTTTGAGAGTAAGGACCACAAATAAAAATAATTGAGATATTGATGAAAACACAAAAGCAAAGGTTTTACAGAGTTCAACGAGTACATCCTAGAACTGGCTGAGCTCTCTCGGATTTCTCTCTTCTGGAGTCCCACTATTTGGGTCTGCCATGGAGATGGTTCCATCGGATTTTACTTTAGCAATGCAGCTTCAACTTGCATTCAGGACCTTATATGAAATAGCCACTGAGTTTGGTGCTGTGGTTATTCCACAATCGTGCCGAGGATGTTTTCCACCATGTGAGCTGTGTTCCCTTGGCACAGGCACTTTTCTTTTAAATTATTATTTTGAAATAATTATAGCTTCACAGGAAGATGAAAAAACAGTGCAGAGAGATTCCATGTACCCTTCACCCAGTTCCCCCAAATGGTGACATGGCACATAACTGTCATGCAAGGTCCACATAAGGAAATCGACTTTGGTACAATCCATAGACTTTATCCAGATTCCCCCAGTTTTACATGCGCTCACTGCTGTGTGTAGAGTTCTACGCAATTTTGATAACATGAGCAGATTTGTGTAACTACCACCATGATCAAGTTATGGAACTGTTCCATCCCTAGAGAAGTCCCCTTTGCTGCCCCTTTAAAAAATCACCTGCATCCTCCCATTGCATGTGCCCTGAGCTGCAGGAGCTCTTTCCCTGGCCTCTGTATCAGGGAAGGTGGGCTTGAAGTTACTTTATGGACACTGTGCAGCTTGCAATTGACCATGTTCATCCTTTTGCTTTGGCCACTCGTAAGATTAGGGTCCAATTTCTAGCAGCCTGCCCCCAGCAACCTGAAAACAGGCCTCCCATGTGGCTGGGGGGGGGGCCCTCGCTTTCCCAGTCTCTTCTCGTTTTACCCTCTGCTCACTTATCTCTCTTTGGCTCCTTTGCATTATGTACTGTTGTAGCAAGTACATAATAATCCTCCAACCTTTGTGTGCACCACGGTAAAATATGAAGATTTAAACTGAAAGACAAAGCAGCTCTGCCGTGTCTTCTCCGCTTAACTATTTAGATCTCTCGCTGCCCCTCGCAGCCGCCAGACTGTCTCTCCCTGTCCTGAACTGCTGGAAGGTAGGGGGTGGTTTTCCTCTTCATTCTTCAGTTCCTGAGCATGTCTTTCTGGGGCACTCACTGTTGAGTCGGTGAGGATACAATTCCTGGATCATAATCTTTTCCCTCTCGAGAAAGACAACTATTGCTCCATCTTCTCCTAGCTTACCAAGTTGGAGAAGAGAAGTGTGTTACCAGCCTGGTTTTCCTCTGTAGCACTTTCTTTCTGCTACGTTGCTTGTATGGGTTTATGTTTATTCTTACACTTCAGTAACGTCGCCAGGATACGTCTGACCCTGTTCCTTTTCCCTGACATCACACCCAGGGCGATATTTGTTGTGAGGACACAGATCTTCCCTCAGCTCAGGGAAGATTTTTGACTGCTGTGTCTCTCGTACGCAGAACAGTCATTTCTTCTGAAAGGCCTGTTACTTACATGGCAAATCTCTCATGTTCTCCCTGGCTCCACCAGAAATGGCCACAGCCAGGCGAGGGGGGACGGTGCCAAGCGGCTCCCTCCCCTGGGGGGAGGGTAAGGTTGAGGGCGAAGCCTCACACGCACTGCTGCCGTGCTCTGCCTGCTGGGTCCCGAAGCTTCTAGTCTCAGCTCCCATCGTTCCTGGGGAAGCAGCTCACTCACTGCACTGCCCAGGGGAGGCTGTAGTCAGAAAACAATAACAAAAAAAAACCCCAACTGTTTCTGGAAAGATCGGGGTTCACGTGCCTTGTGAGTAACGAACGACTCTCCGAGAGAATGGGGGTCTTGATCTGTAGGAGTTTTAACTGCGGGCAGAAAGTGAGGAGGGTGCTGGGGATGTTTTCCAAAGCGGGGTCTCCCTGGGGGAAAGTGGCACGGGGTTTCCATGGGGTTGCAGAGAAAGAAAAAGACACGTCGGCACACACGGGGCTGTCGTTTCCCTGACACACGTGTTAGTCGTCACGCTCGCCCACGGGGCACACGCCATGGTAAGGAAGCTGCCGCTCCTCCCTGGGTGCAGACTTCAGCCTGGCACTGAGAGCGCTCAGCGATGCATTGTCACTCCCGTGAATAGATAACAGGAGATCATGACTTTGTCTTGCTGCCGGACGCCCCCCTTGCCTGCTCAGCTCGCCTGCTTGGGGAGAGCACGGTGCCGTGTTGGAGAGGCCTTCGGCCAACAGCGGGTGGGGTGTTGAGACCCTCGGTGTGGTGGCCCTCAGGGAACTGAGTCCTGTGACAACTAACTGCTTTCCATGTTCTCACCTGTTTCCCGCTCACAGAGCTCCCTGCTCACAGCCTCCTTCCCCTCTCACCTCCTCTTCCCGTGTCCACGCTTGGGGACGTCCACTGTCGCGTGGCTGTGGGGTGAAGCCCCATAGCCCGGCAGCCGCGACACCGAGTAGCTGCTCTCGGGCAGACTCGTTTCTCCTCTGATGTGTGATAAGTCAGACGGTCCTGCCGAGGCCGCAGGGCTGGGGTGGGAGAGCAGAACTGATTCCGTGTCCAGGACAGCTCTCAAAGAATATGACGTGGGGGAAAACATTCAAAGTTGTTCCTCAGTTTTTACTATGCTGCTGTTGACTGCCTCTTCCCTTTCATCACCCCAGCCACCCACGAACTCCTGCTCCACGCTCTGTTATTGTTCCAATGACGACATGATGATATGTGTCCTATACTTTCATTTCACCCTCTCCACTAGTTTTCTTTCCCCAAGATTTAGACACGATTCCACCTCTGCGGAGTGAACAACCCAGCCACTGACTCTCTGCTCTCTGGGTGCCCCTGGGGAGCGGGAGATCTACACGGGGAGCCCTCTCTCTGCCACCTCCCACTTACAGACACCGGTATTGCCAAGGTCATTGGCTACCTCAGCCTGGCCCAGCCTCTAGACACTTTTCCTGTTGATTGAACATATTTTCCAGTTGACATAAGCAATGTATTTAATTTTGGAAAATAAAAAAAGGAAAAGAATAAAACTAAAATCACTCACAGTCCCACGCTCCACATATAGCAATGGTTGACGTTTGATGCATTTGTTTTTCCCCGTGTCTTGTACATTATATATGATGCATTTGCCTTTCCTGCAGCGATAGCTACCTTTACAGAAGATAGGCCACACGACAGTCGCCCAGCCGTCTCTGCAAGGGAGCTGCAGGGTACGTGGCTCACTCAAGGTTGTAGGGTCAGTGGCTGAAGCCAAGCTCACTGTCCCTAAAGCCAGAGCATTCAGTCACTGTGATTTCCTGGCTCCTGCTCTTTTCCTACTCACAGTAAATCATAGTAATCTTTCTGTGTCATTAAAAGACACCCCCTTCCAGCACTGTCGTCTTACTTCTTTTGGGTGTTAACGTTCTCCTTTTGGTGGAGATTTTTAGGTCATTTCCAATTTTCCCAATTATAAATAACTCAGCAATGAACCTCCTCTGAGTATAAATTTTTTATGCGTTTCCGATTCTTTCATCGAGATTCTCCAGAGCCAACCCATGGTGTCTGCAATGGCACTCATTCGATGCCTTGTACTTTACTGCCACATCGCTTTGCAGGGAGTGAGACGGCTTTAACCCCCACGCCATCACATGAGAGTTCTGCCCCACCACCCCCCGTCTTGACATCAAATGCTACATCTGAAAACATCTCCCCTTGGTGTTCCATTTAGTATGTTTTTGTGTTGATTGGCGATCTGTGTTCCTTTGTTTGGCGAATCTAGATTCTAGGCCCTTTGCCCATTGTTGCAGAGGGTTTGGGATTAGGGAAACTGATGCTGTGGTTTTATTACTTCTCCTTGGCATGGATTCCTCTCCAGCAGAAGAATCCATGTTTGGGCCCGGTCACCTGGGTTTTTCAAGCAGTAGCTAGTAGCAGTGTGGAGAAAATCATTATTTTAAGTGTTATTTCACCATCCTGGAGGACACCGGGCGTTTCACCTGCGTTTTTAGAGGCACGGTTTCATGAACTCACAGCCTCAGGTGATTCTTGCAGAGATTTCTATGTGAAGGCCTCGCTAAGGGGATTTTTCCCAGAAGTTGGTCCTCGAGCCTTTTAAAATAACCATTCTTTAAGAATTATCTCCCCATCCATCATCATTACTTCAAGAAAGGTAGCCCCATTCACCATCCTTTCAGGAATAGTTTTTTAGAGCTGGCCTTTGTATCCTATCCGGAGATTGCCCCTGGCATGGCTTTGTCCCTCCTGCCTGTCCGGGTCACTCCTCCTCAGGGACATCTCCTCCCCTGCCCGCCCTTCCTCACACTCTCCAGGCCTTCTGGGGTCTCTTTTCCCATCCCTCCCCTCAGACCTAGGGCCTTACATCTCTTCTTCCAATGCTTCTTTCATGTCCCAGCGTGAAACCATGAAAGAACGTGTGTAGGAGATGAACACGCCTGCACACCTGGAGCAGCGGTTTCGTAGACTTTGTAACGAACGACTAGACCGGAATCAATCGCCTTGAGTATCCAGGGGCCTCAGAGAGCTAGCTAGGAGCTAATACCTAACACAGGCGTGCAAAGCGTCAGGGCGGGGCGGGGCGCTCGCTGCGGACCTGTCTTACACAGCTTCCCCTCTCTTGTTTGATGGAAATGTGATTCAAAAGCAAAAGTACCCTTTTTTCCGTCGCAACGAGAAATAAGCAGATTTTCATTCTGAGGCAAATAAAGTCACTTCCTAACCGTCGGCGCCCTACTTAGAAGCAATTTGCTGTATGGGAATCACAGTGAATGCTTTGCAGGATTGATCTGCGGTCTTGCAACAATGTATGTAAAGTACCAATTAATAGTCTGAGCTTCTCTTTGAAATGCCTGGGGAGAGAAGTAAAAGAAGCGCTCTTTGTTTTAAACAGTCTGGACCAACCATTCCAAGTGGGTTATAAAGAAGCGTCCAGTTTCTGTGGCATGGTGGAGTCTGTCGCTGGCCTGGGACGGGCGGTGGGGACCAAGGAGTCAGGGCCACTGCGAGGTCTGGGCGGAGGAGTGAGGGCCAGGGACGTGGGGCCAGGAGCAGAGTGGGGCCGCGTGGCGGGGCTGCTCTGAGTCTTGGACATTCCGCATCCAGGGGTGTGGTGTGGAAGGCGACGTGGAAGTGGTTTGCCAACCAGAGGAGGATTTCCAAGGGGGTATTGATTCATTCGAGTTATTCACCCAACAAACGTTATGCTGCTCTCCTGCACGCGCTGTGCCAGGCCCTGGAGTCCAGTGGCGAACAAGGCAGACACGGTTCTTGGCCTCAGCAAGCGAACGGGGCCAAACAGATGATTGAACAGACCATGACGCCCACGCTTGGGGGAGGGTGGCAGGGGCTGCAGCAGCAGGGGGCCGGCCCAGCCTGAAGAAGCAACATGTGAGCTGAGCCTGGAGGATGAGCTGGTTGAGGGATGTGGGGAGGGGGCTCGGGACAGAGGGTGGGACTGCAGGCCGGAAAGGCAGGGCCTGGGGAGGGAGGAGCAGGGTCCAGAGGGAGGGAGGTGGGCGGTGTGGCTGGGTGGCAGGTGCTGGCACTTGGAGAGCCTTGGAAGGGGCCTGGAGGAGGAATTGGCACTCGGACGTGGTGGAGACAGACAGAGAGGGGCTTGGAGCCAGGGAGAGGCAGGGAGAGACGATGCCGTCATTTGCCGCATCTGCAGGACAGCACGGGAGGTCCAGCAGGCGGTGGTTTCTGTCTGGAGCTTGGGGTGTCGATCTGAGCTGGAGTTTGGGGGACAGGAGGGGAGGAGGACTCTTGGGGTGCGGGATGGGAGTGTCACAGAGTAAGAAGAAAAGGAGGAGGACCTGGGGAAGCGTCTCCATGACAGATGGGTTCCTGTCATGCTCAGGCTAACAAGAGGGACAGGCTGGGCATCCCTGGGGTGGCCTGGGGCACGCTGACCCTCAGGCCCTACCCACCACACTTGGTCAAGGTCCTTCTCCTGCTTCATTTGCTGGGATCGGGTCCGGGTTCCTCTTGCCCACTGAGGGCTCGTCCTCCGGCTGATACAAGCTACAGGCTGCTCTGCAAATGCCCTCACTCCAAACTCTCTACCTTAGCTGGTAGCTGCTGCAAATCCCATACGTGTGGGGCTCTGGGATTCACACGGTGTGGCCCACTCAGAGCTGTCTGCTGGGGCAGTTGTGATGTGGTGCCGCACACGCCGCCCCGTAGAGAGGGGACACCCAGGAGGGGATCCTGACCCAGGGGTGGAGACCAGAGAAGACGTGCTGGGGACAGAAACTCCGCTGGGTCCCAGAGGACACAAAGCAATTAGGGGTAGGTGTACAGTGACCCTGGTGGGCAGGACGGAGCTCAGGACACTGCACGTTGCAGAAGAGAGGGTGGAGGGAAGAGGTGTGGGGGTGAAGATTTGAAGGAAGCCCTTTTACTACCTGTACCCCAAACTTGTCTCCTGCCCCCAGCCTTCACAGAAAAGATGTCCTTCGAGGCAGCCAGGCTCAGCATGCGAAATAGAAGGAACGGCACTCTGGACAGCACCCGGACCCTGTACTCCAGCGTGTCTCGGAGCACAGACTTGTCCTACAGCGAAAGTGTAAGTCAGGGCGCCATCTGTTTTGAAGGCTGTAACGTTAACCTTCATACGTTGTTAAATAGTGCATTTGCTAAAGGACTTTGAGGAAATTGAAAGTGCCGTGTCTTTAATGTTTGTTTCACTATTGAATGCTTGCTGCTCTTGCTTCGGATCTGACTCTTGCATCCAGGTCCCGTCTCCAGGGCTGTGGGCAGTTTCGGTCCATCTGCATTTGTTCTTGCGACAGCCTCCTAATTGTGCTCTCGGCATTGTGTCCCCTCACTCCAAGCTGGCCTCCATGACACAGAAGGGACACAGAGTGAGCTGGACTCAGGGTGGGGTGTTGGCAGGGGCTGGTCTCCTTCGCACCTTGCTGCCTGTCCCCACCCTGGCCTTGCTGGCACTGCGAAGTTCCCTCCCACAGGTTTCTGCCCACTCAGGCTGTGTCTGATACTCTCATTTGCCAGGAAATGAAGACAACACTCCCGTCTGACATCCAAACTCCCTCTCAACTACAGTGTTAAAAGTTGGGGTAGTGGCTGGCATTGGAAAGAAAGGGAAGACGTGGGGATGGGGGGGTCCTGGGTCCTCTTCGGTATTTTGTTCTCACTAGTGGGTTACCAGGGGGCTGACTTTGTGATTAGGCAAGTGGGGCACCCTGGTGCAAAATTCACGGGGGGGCACCCTCTCTCAGGGGCTGCCCCTGCACAGGCACACCCCCGGCCTGGGCACCTCCCAGTCTCACCCTCGTCCCGGCCCCGTGAGAAGCAAATAGTGGGCGAAGGGCATTGGTGGCTTCTCCAGCGTCCCCCCACCCTTCCTTCTCTGCTCCCCCACCCCTTTAGGGTCACCCCCTCCCCAGTGCAGGTGGCCTTCATGGGTAGAACTGCTGAGACCACCCAAGAGCATCTCAGTTCTGGGGGATTCCCGTTTGCCCTGCAGCACACACGCACCTCTGCAAAGTGCATTTTCAGAGGGAAGTTTTAGCAACACAGCAGTTTTTTTTATCACCACTTTTCTTCCCCAATCATTGATTGCACAAGCTTACACAGCTGTTGAGCTTTCTTCATTCATGTTAAGTAGACTCAAAATTAGTTAAGTGGATAAAGAATCTTATGAGGAAAAATGGCCATCACAGATTTTCAAAATTTTTATGTACAGGTGAGTGTAGAAGCTACTTTTGCTTTCTAAATGTTTGTTGTGAAATAAATATTGAAAAGAATGTATAAATGCAAATTTCCATCTTACAGAAGAATATTAAAATGAAAGCCCTTGCACTCACCACCAGTGTGAGAAACAGTGTCATCAGCCTTCAGAAGTCCCCCACCGCCCTTCTTGCCGGGTTTCCTCTCTCTTATCACTACCCTGAATTTCATGCTACCCATTCTTTGCTTTTATTTATAAATTTAAGACTTGAATATGTATTTCCCCAAACAACATGTTTTATTTTTGTCTGTTTTTGATATACACGGAATTGTGCGATTGTCAATTCATTTCTTTGTGCAGCCCATTGTGTGCTTATATTTAATGGGCATTCGGGTTTCTATTTTTTGCTGTCAGGAGCAATACTACTCTTAACATTCTTGGATGTGTAAGCTGGGTCTCCCTGGGAAATGTTCTTTGGGTTAAGGCCGAGGGGATGACAGCAAACATCTCTCTTTTATGGGGTCTGGGTTTAAGACACAGGATCTATGGGGAAACTTATGTCCAAAGGATTTGGAAAAGGAGGCACATGATCCCCATTCTCTGATAGCTCAGGACTTGCAGGGGCAGGGGGTGGGCAGGGAGGTGGGGATACTGTGGGCTTCATTCCAGGAGAGGGACTTTCTTGGTGACAGCCTCCCTACAGGGGAGAAGAAATTGGGGTTGGCTCTGGTGCCGGCAGCCTCCCTAAAACCCCAACTGTGTATGAAGTTATCGGAGAACCCCAGCTGCCAGCTGCCATCGACCTGCAGGAAGTGGCACTGAGCTGTTGGGGAAGGGAAGCCCTCAGCAGCCCACCCCCCAGGGCAAGACACCCTTTGCAATTTTCTGGAATGGTTGTATTGATTTTCCCATGCCCTCTCTTCACCTGGGTGTTAATTGCCTTTTTAATATTTGCCAACCTGGTGGGTGAGAAGTGTGATCCCACTGTGGCTTTCCTTCATATTAGCCTCACTATTAATAAGGTTGAGCTTCTTTTCATATGTGTATGGGTTTTTCTCTTTTATTCAATGTTTGCTCTTATCTTTTGCTACTTTTTCCCACGGGGTTATCTATCTTATACTTATTTATAGTTCTTATATATTCTGGATGCGAATCCTATGATGTCTAATATATGTTGCAAATATCTCCTCACACTTTGAGGATGTAGGTATGTTCAAAGTATTGTTTCATCTGTTTCCAAATAGTTTGTTTCTGCCAACTTAAAGGAAGCTTTAGCTTTAGAAAGGCTTTTGGTTTGTCAGAATTAGGTCCCAGATGTGCCTAAGCACTTTGCCCAAGGGAGGACAAACACAACTACAGAAGGAGTTTTGGAACATATCTTCTTTTAAAAAGCAAGCACAAGAGGAATGGGAATCGGCATTGATATATTATTTATGAAAAACTATCATGCAATGCTTATAGTCCCCCAGTAGCCTTAGAGACAGGAAAACATAATTTGTATGTGTATAATGCCATTTAAATACAAGATAACTCCAAGTAACTTTTGGGAAATTTTGCATTTCGTAATAAAAATTTAAATATATGCCTCTTTAAGAAAACCTTCGTGTACTCTAAAAGCATGAACAAATGCTGGATACTACAATTTTATGGTAAATTCTTAAAGCCTTTGAAGTAGGATTAGATCCAATTTATATTCATTAATATCAGCAGGGGATGAGAATAAATCAGTAATGCATTATCCCATGTTCTTTCTCCAAAGGACTTGGTGAATTTTATTCAAGCAAATTTTAAGAAACGAGAATGTGTCTTCTTTACCAAAGACTCCAAGGCCACGTAAGCTACTATTTTCCCTCTGTTTTTGCTTTCCATGTTCAAAAATAAGTTATTATTCATTATCACATCAAACAAAAAATGCTCACTAGTTCATTATTAAAGATGTTTTCATCTTGTAATTCTCAGAAATGGCATATGAGCAGGAAAGATTTGGCAAGTAGCTTGTAGTTATCCCTTAGAGCTTAAAAAGTTTTTTTTTTTTTTTTAGACAGAGTCTCACTTTCTTGCCCAGGCTAGAGTGAGTGCCATGGCGTCAGCCTAGCTCACAGCAACCTCAAACTCCTGGGCTCAAGCGATCCTCCTGCCTCAGCCTCCCAAGTAGCTGGGACTACAGGCATGCACCACCAAGCCTGGCTAATTTTTTCTGTATATATTAGTTGGCCAATTAATTTCTTTCTATTTATGGTAGAGATGGGGTCTCGCTCTTGCTCAGGCTGGTTTCGAACTCCTGACCTGGAGCAATCCACCCACTTCGGCCTTCCAGAGTGCTAGGATTACAGGCGTGAGCCACCGCGCCCAGCCTTAAAAAGTTTTTAAAAAAATGATTTTAGCTTTGGCAATAGTTGGTAAAGTCACTGAGAGAGGCTGCCAGTCCCTTCGGGACTCCCATGAGCCTGGGAGCCCACCTGAGTGGCCTTGTGTACTGTGCCAGGTGCTGTATTTAGCTATTCCCAAGAGATTGTGAGTAACTGAGGGCAGAAATCATATCCAGTCAATGTTGGGGAAGCTTAGCCTAGGTCTGACTCAGAGTGGACTTCCATTCTGCATGTGTGCAGTGATTACAGCGGGCTGCGGAAGGAGCAGGGGAAAGGATTTACCACTTGCTGTGTCTCTTTACCCTCTCCCAATTTCCTGTCTTGCGTGTGTGCCACCTAATAGACAAATTTAGTTCTAGTGCACTTTTAATGGGAGGGACTAGTGTTCGTTTATTGCACTTCGTTCTTGTCTAGCTCAAATGATGGAAAGTCCCCTAAGCAGCTGATCTCTAATATGGAGCGGAAGGTCCCTCTAAACTCCGGAAGACTTGGGGTCTCCACAGTGAGCTCAGCCCGCAGGAAGGTGGGCTCGCCTTTCCCGCGCTGCCAGCTGGGCAAACCTTCAGAGTTAGTGCTGAGGCACTGAGACCTGGCCAGGGCTCCCGTGTGAGAAACTGGATACACAGTTTCCAGATTTCTGAGGCTCGTCCCATGACAGCCCGGTGGCTACAGGGATGCCACACGCCACAGGGGCAGGGCCCTGTGCGCCGATCCCAGCTCCCAGCGCACAGCCAGCTTGTCGGTGGCTGGACAATACACACCAGGGAGAAAACACGCCCGACACCGCTTCTACATTTTGAGAGTGTGGATGCTACCCGGTGAGCATGATGAAAACAGTCTGAAAAGAAGACTCGAGGGTATCATTTCTTCTTGTGCTTGTTTGAGCTAATAAAGCCTGGTTTCCACGAGCAGGTTTAACGAAATCCGTTTCTCCCCGCCACCGTCGCTGCGCGCAGGGAGAACGTGTGCAAGTGTGGCCATGCCCAGAGCCAGCACGTGGAAGGCACCCAGGTCAACCAGAACGAGAGATGGAATTACAAGAAGCACACCAAGGAGTTTCCGACCGACGCCTTCGGGGACATCCAGTTCGAGACGCTGGGGAAGAAAGGGAAGGTGAGCGGTGGCAATGCTTTCTGCGTTGCCTTGAGAATCCGCGTGCGGACACGGCCAGGGCTGCCCGCGGCGCCCGGCGGTGTGGAAGGCGGAGGGCTGGGCGGTAAGCGCCAAGAAGCACGGCAGAGAAAGACGAGTGAGATGAGATGACGTGCAGCTGGAGAGCTCGACAGGTAAGGGCCGGATAACCGTGCGCGTCCCGGCGACCGCGGCGTCGCTGTCACCGACCTCGCCCACCGCCCACCCCCCAGCGCTGCGCCGGCGGGCGGGGAAGGGCCCGGCTCCCGCTCTGGGGCCTCCTCCCTGCGCCCCGGCCTGGCCCGCGCCGCCGCTGGAGGGCGCCCCGCTGCAGCGCGCATCCCGCCCGCCCGCCCGCCCGGCCGCGGAGGGGGCCCCGCGGCGCCCCGTTCCCCTCGGGCCCGGGCCGACCCCGCGCTCGTCCCTCTGCCCGCAGTACATCCGCCTGTCCTGCGACACGGACGCCGAGCCGCTCTACGAGCTGCTGACCCAGCACTGGCACCTGCGGACGCCCAACCTGGTCATCTCCGTGACGGGCGGCGCCAGGAACTTCGCGCTGAAGCCGCGCATGCGCAAGATCTTCAGCCGCCTCATCTACATCGCGCAGGCCAAAGGTGCGCGCGCGGGCCGGGGCGGAAGTAGGGGAGGGAAGGGGGGAGGGGGGAGGCGGAAGTAGGGGAGGCGGGAGGGCTGGGGGGAGGGGCGCGGGCCCGCCCACCTGGGCCCGGGTCTACGCAGAGCCGGGTGCCGGGGGGCTGGGGTTGGTTCACTGAGGGCTGCATCCCCGGGTGAATGGACAGGTTCACACGTGTAAAAAGTTACCCAGAATTTCGTCTCTGGCGAGTTGAAGAGGACAGTTTAGTTTGCTTGCTCTTTAATGCCGGGACCAACGATGCGCTTTTGGGAACGGTGGCGGTGCCTGGCGGGTTGCTAGCGCCATGCCAGGGCCTGGGGGAGGCAAAACCCGCCGCAGGCGTGAAACGTTCCGTCAGCGGTTCCTTTAACTTTGTATTTAAAACGTTCTCGAATCCACAAGAAGAGCTGTGAGAATAGTAGTGCGATGAACATCCGCACACTGTTCACCTAGAGTCACCGATTGTTAACATTTCCCCACGTTTGTCTTGTTTTGTTCCACAAGGAGCCACATTCCGTGACGCCTCTGAGGAACCGTTTGAGCGGAAGTTGCAGGCCCCGTGACCCTTGACCCCTAAGTACCCGAGCCTGCGTCTCCCCACCGCGGGCGAGCTCGCGCACGAGCCGGCGCGGCCGCGCGACAGTCCGCACCCAGAGGTTGCTGGCTATTCCTTGAGGGCAGATACTCCTTTTTCTTCATTCAGACTCCACATTCGTCTAGCTTTTCTTACCTTTTTAGTCGTTGTACGTCTGGAACTGGTGCTCAGCCTTTCTTCCTCCTTCATTCCGTGTTTGAAGACGATAGGCCGGTTGCTTTGGAGACGGCCCCTCTGGGTTTGATTCATGTTTTCCCAAAATGAAGTTCAGTTTAAAATCTAAGCTTAACATTTTTAGACCTTCTTTTATAAAGAAATGATGTTGACTGATTGAACTAAGGAAACATGTCTTACTTTGTATATGAATTTTTTCTTAAGGTCAAGAAGAAACTGAGTTTTTGTTTTTGTTCTTTTTTTTTTTTTTTTCATTTAGTTTTCTCAATTTCCTGACCGACCAGAGGGGTCAGGTCATTGAATTGTGGGTTGTCACTTTGTTATGAAATTGAAAAACTCAGCTTCCTTGCTACTAAATCCTCAGCACACATCATTCTTTCATTCGACAAACACTGGATGCCCACTATGTGCCAGGAATGGTCTTAGGTGCTGGGAATATAGCAGAACAGAACAGAACAGACAACAGTCCCTGGCCTGGAGGAGAGCCCATTTGTATTTAGATGACCGAGGGTCCAGAGCAGAAGTTAATGGTCTCATTGTCCCCTGTGGTGGCCGGTGGAGTGCTGCCATCACTTCTGGTTGCCTCACCTTAAAGGGGAACGTTGAGGGGCTGAAATCTGGGAAGGAGACCGGGTGCTGAGGGGGTGGATTCCTGTCCCATGAGAACTGGCTGGGAGAAGTGGGTACGGTACACGACTGCTGAGGACCACATCAGATTTGCCTGAAACCATTGGGAAGACTCTGACGTGGAGACGACTGAACTTGTTCCTCATTGCCGAAGACGGTAATAAAAGCAGAGAGTGGAGACAGTCAGCACAAGGGCTTTCTTTCTAGCATCAGTAGGAGAGTGCTGCTCTGAAACTCCCGAGCCTCCCGTTACCAGAGCTATCCAGAGAGACTGGCGACTGCCTCTCAGGGTGGATCCCTGCATGGGCCGCATGTCACTCTAGGGTCATTTCCAACTTTTTTTTTTCTCTAGCCCTCTGAGGGAATCATTGAATCCAGCTTTAGATTATAGTATTATGCCAAATAATATTTTTGTAGGTATTTTCTTTTTACTTCTGTTTTGCTCCAAAAAATTAAAACCCTAATAAAACCCTTGGCATTGAGAAGCTCATCAAATATAAACGTTCAAAAGGCCAGTGTTTGAAATCATGTCATTATAAAGCAAAGCAAAATTATTGGCCCAGGGCCATCCCAAGGGGCTCCACTCTGATCCCACCAGCATGGGGGCTGGGGGCAGTATATCTAACTTGCCACAGAGGCACTGCCTAACTCGCTTCGAGGCTCAGGCTTGGCATTCATTGTCCACAAAAGAGTCCCCTAGAGGCTGGGTAAAGATGCAGATTCCCTGGCCCCACCTCCCGGAGAGTCTCATGAAGCAGAGCTGGAGTGGGGCCCAAAGTCTGTATTTTTATCGACCACCCTCAGGAACAGTGCCTGAGGGCCCCTTCTCCTCCCTTGCCGTACAGCACAGGCAAGGCTGTTCCAGAGTGTAGCTGTCATTGCCGTGTCCTTGGTGCCCATGAGGATGGGGCCTTCCTTGGGTGCCTGTGAGCGTGGGACAGAGACCTCTCCCGGCACCAGCTGAGCACTTGCTCTTCTCGCTCACCGACAGGCGCTTGGATTCTGACAGGCGGCACCCACTATGGCCTGATGAAGTACATCGGCGAGGTGGTGAGGGACAACACCATCAGCAGGAATTCAGAGGAGAACATTGTTGCCATCGGCATCGCGGCCTGGGGCATGGTCTCCAACCGGGACACCCTCATCAGGAACTGCGATGCTGAGGTACGGGTGGGCATGGTGGGGGTCTGCAAGGTCTCATGGGAGAAAGACCACGGCAGGGGCGGTGGCCTGAACACCGGGGCTCTGTGTTGGAGCGCGCTCATGGGGACGTCTGCCTTGTAGAGAGCGCCTTTGGGACCTCGGGAATTAAAAACAAGGATGACATACTTAAGGAACGTCTGGGAAGGAGTTAACATTGGATGTGTTTTGTTCATTAACATTTGTTCTGAGCAATCTCCTGTTAGAACCAGGTTCTTTATTCCTTATAAGCTGACTGGGATCTGTCTCACAGGAGCTCAAGCCCGGCTGCAATACCTTGATTGCCGGGATTCAAATCAATTGTTACTGTCCCTGGTTAATTTGGCATTAAGAAGGCTGTAAGACACCCCCCCACACACACCATTTCCTGTGAACATATTTAGAGAGTAATGAGCATTTCGTGTTAAAAATACAAGGTAGACATATGGGGTTTTGCATCAAGTATGGAATTTTGAAAACAACATTTCTAGTGAGTTGAGGACCTTCTTGAGCAACAGGTGTTCTCTTCCCAGAAGCTTTGGACCGAATGTTCCGAAATCCAATTTTAATCTACACCTCCTCCCACCTGGGCCTCCTCAGAAGCTTAGACAGTAAATGTTAAGGATTTTTGGAGTCGCTGTGGTTCTTCTTTAAAATTGTTTCACTTTAGTGTCTCTGTTACCGTTTTTGAGATTTGTAAGGGGCAGGGGAGAGTGGGAGGCATTTCTTACGCATCTGCAAGGAGACAGCCTGGTGGGGAGAAAGGAAGGTGGGTTTTGGAGACAGAGAATCGTGGGTTTGAGTAATCACTGCTTTTCTCGTCTTGAGCCAGTTCCCTTCTCCCGGATTTTTACATAATAGCCTTGTACTGATACAGGGTGCATTTATGTAATTGTGCAGAGTGAATAGTAGCTTTTATTATTATTACTAGATGCTTAACAAGAGTTGGCAAAATGGTCTCTCATCAAATGCCAACTTCAGGGGTGGCAGTGGCCTGGAGTAGGATTTCAAGGACAGTGACAGGCTGGGAGAGAGATAATACCATTACCTATTACCGAGGTTTGTCATGGGTGTGGGAGTCAACTTAGTGTTGTCTAATTCTCATTTTGGGGGTGGATACTGTACATGTATTAATTCACAGAATCACAGAAAGAACACTGAAAGTAGTACTTTTACCCCTGAATTGGAAAAAAGACTTCGGTATCTCCCTGGAGACCGTTTATAGGGCTCATTCTCTGGCAACAGGTAAAACTTTCCATGAATATGTAAAGATTAAAGAGAAAGTGCTAATCACTTGGAAATTACAAAACAACCAACCATCATCTGGTAAATAAATATTGAGCCATTAATGAACTTTCAAAAATGTAATCTCAGATCACTGAGAAAGCAATGCCAATGAAAATATTACATATTAATAAATATCAATATCTATAATAGATAAATATAGCCAAAGCTGTACTCAAAGTGAAAGGCATAGCCATATACATTTATTAGTAAAAATAAAGTTAATAAATAATTCAGTAATCATAATAACAATATCTAACTTTTGTAACCCTTACTTAGCATAGCCCTTACTATGTACCAAATTCTGTTCCAAGTGTTTTACATATATAAACTCATTTAATATTCACAATATACCCATGAGATAAGTACTACTATTACCTTCTCATTATAGCTGAGAAAATCGAGGCATAGAGAAAGTAAGAAACTTCATTAACTTGCATATCTAGTGAGTGGCAGATCCATGGCTCACAATTCTTTAAGCACTAATAGTATTTAAATTAATAAGTTTGGAAAAAGTAATACCACCAATAAAACTATGGCCATCAGGAGAAAAAGTAATATTCAATCAAAAATAATTAAAAAAGAAAAAAAGGAAAAGAATAGAAATGTTTTTTATTCTTTAAAATAGTTTAACAGTTTAAAGAATAAATAGAACTGAGAAATTAAATATATTAGTAATTGTAGATGTTAAGAAAAATGTGAGAATGCTACATATAATGGTATATCAATACATTTGAAAATCTCATGAGAACTGATATTTTTCTATAAAATTATAATTTTCCAAAATTGATTCGAGAACTAGAAACTCTGATTAGAGGAATTATCACTGACTAAGCTTAAAGAGAAGTAAAAAATTACCTCGCAAATTGCTTTGAGTCAGATTGTTTCACTGACCAATTAAAAAAATAGTTCAAAACTAAAAATAGTTAAAAATAATTAATTAATTGCTCATTTAAAAAACATTTATAGCCTTCCAACACATCCCAATGTGGGATCTTTATAAATTCATAGAGAAAGAGCAAATGTGTATTCTTTATAGAAAACTGTTTGGAAATATGTATCAGGAGCATGAAAACTGTTCTTACTGTAGGTCCTGTAATCATACTTATAAAATACATCACTAAAGGATTTAGTATTTGTATGAAGATCTTCATTAAATTATTTATTTATTTATTTATTTTTTTGAGACAGAGTCTCCCTTTGTTGCCTAGGCTAGAGTGAGTGCCGTGGCATCAGCCTAGCTCACAGCAACCTCAAACTCCTGGGTTCAAGCGATCCTCCTGCCTCAGCCTCCCAAGTAGCTGGGACTACAGGCATGCACCACCATGCCCAGCTAATTTTTTCTATATATATATATTAGTTGGTCAATTAATTTCTTTCTGTTTATAGTAGAGATAGGGTCTTGCTCTTGCTCAGGCTGGTTTCAAACTCCTGACCTCGAGCAATCCACCTGCCTTGGCCTCCCAGAGTGCTAGGATTACAGGCGTGAGCCACCGTGCCCAGACAAATATTTCTTATAATAGCCAAGAATTGGCATTAACCTAAATATCTAGTAACATTTATAGTAGGAAAATCTTTAGGTATATTACTGTAGAAATACGTGAAAAAATTATGGAGCTGTTAAATTACTATTCCCAAAGATGTTCTGATAGTACAGGTATAGAAAATATTTATAATTTTGAATGTAAAATTAAGCAAAAAGTATGCCTAGCAAATAAATAAATGTATTATTAATAAAAATGGTAACTCTCACTGTAGAATTAAACATAATTTTAAATTTTTGCATTTTTCATAAGTTCTATAGTAAATATGTATTATTTTTAGAGACAAGTTTTTATTTCTTTTTTGTTTCTGTTAATGTTAATCTTTAGTGGCTTACAGAAGTTTCATGGCAAACTCACATGAACTTGTGGTTAGCTTCTTTGTTTCTTTACCGTCTTCCCAGAACAATGGTGTTTGGTCTTTTGTGTGAGTGGAAACCAGTTGTTCATAATAACGTTGTTAGCTGTCTCATCCTATGTGGTTTCTGCTCATGGCTTTATTACAAAACCCCACCACTGGTAAACAGGGCTGTACCAGGACCCAGATTTAGCTGACCTGAGACAGTGCCACGTTTCACAAACACTAAAATTTTAGGATCTCTTTCAGGTTTTTTTTCTCATCTTCTATCATCTGTTTATTCTTGAGTCAGTACTATACTTTAAAAGTAATTGTAGCATTATGTATGCATTAAAAACAGAGCACAAGCCTCTACTCATCATTCTTGTTCTTCGAATTTTTCTTGGCTATTTATTACCAAGCTTTTTATTTTTTCATTTCAATTTATAATCCCTTTGTCAAGATACAATCACAAGTAGGCCGGGCGTGGTGGCTGACGCCTGTAATCCTACCTCTCTGGGAGGCCAAGGTGGGCGGATTGTTTGAGATCAGGAGTTCGAGACCAGCCTGAGCAAGAGCGAGACCCCATCTCTACTATAAATAGAAAGAAATTAATTGGCCAACTAATATATATAGAAAAAATTAGCCGGGCATGGTGGCACATGCCTGTAGTCCCAGCTACTTGGGAGGCTGAGGCAGCAGGATTGCTTGAGCCCAGGAGTTTGAGGTTGCTGTGAGCTAGGCTGACGCCATGGCACTCACTCTAGCCTGGGCAATAAAGTGAGACTCTGTCTCAAAAAAAAAAAAAAAAAAAGATACAATCACAAGACAAAACAACAGCAAAACTGCACACTCACTGAGTAGAGTCATATTAAAACTATAAACTGATACTGGAAAAATGGAAGTTGTTATAATATCAAGTCTGCTTCCAGCAATCTGATATGTCCCTCAATTTATGCTAGTCTGTGTCTTTCAGAAAAATATAACAGTTTTCCTTAGTAGGTCCTATATATTTCTTAGCATTATTTCTAGAGATTTTACATTTATTGTTATAAATGGGGTCTTCGTTCAATGTAATTTTTGCATCATATTTTGCTGGTATATATGAAAATATTAATTTGTTTATTGTTGTTTTGAATCAGACACTTTAGTGCACTCTGTTGCTAGTTCTAATAGTTTTTCAGTAGATTCTCTGAGTATTCTAGGTTTGCAACTATATTATGGGCAAATAATGTTAGTTTTTAAAACAACTCTTCCATTTAATTGTACCTGGTATTTTTTGTAATCTTCTTGCCTTAACTACAATGTCCAGAATAATATTAAATAATAGTTATGCTAGCAGGTACCCTGACAGGCATCTAGGATACCTGGCATTATAATTAGTGGGAATGGATCTAGTATTTCACCAGTAAAAAGGATTTGGCTAAAGGTTCAATATGCATATATTTTTAAAATTATCATAGGACATTATCCTTTTATTTCTAGTTTATATTTTTTTAAAATCAAGAATGAATGCTGAGTATGAAATATCTTTTTGCATCTATGAGGTTGTTATTTTTCTCCTTTAACCCATAATCTAATGGACTGAATCCTGGGAAAGCACTAATTGTTCCTTAATAATCATGTTCCATTTCATTAGCCAACGGTTTATTAGGTTTTTGTATTCTCATTAATTAGAGAGTCTGGTCTTTGGCTTTTCTTTTCGTGATTCTTTCCTTGTTAATGTTGCGTTCTGAAAGAGTGTAAATAAAATTGTTTGGAAATTACTTGTTTCATGAAAGTTTGTAGGGCTTCTCCTTCAAACACCTGGATGTACCTGGATGTGCAAATATTATGTGGTGTCATATCCAGGATTCTTCTGCTTGGAGCTCTTGGCTGGGCGAGGCCACTTACGGAATAGAACTGCACCATTTGATCTTTACTTTCCATTCTGCCTTTGCTCCGATTGCATGTATGTCATTAGTAGGATCAATACCCTTCTTCTCCCTGTTGAGTTTTCAACTTAATTCTTTTTTTGGAATAAAGGTTGAAACACCTTTTAATGTTACCCTGATACTCTATAAATGACACACCTTTGAATGGAACTTGAGATTCAGGAACCCTCTTGGTTCTGTATGCTCCTGCAGCAATTTTTTATTCTCTAGTATTTTGGGATAAAGTATCCATTTAATTGCTTCTTTTTGTGGTCTTGTTACTATGTACTTCTCAAGCCCAAAGACTCTATTTTATTTTCTAATCCTTAGATTCTGCATGGATCCTGGCATATGATTTCAGACAAATATGTGTATGAGGATTTCAATGTCTACCTCTACCTGTATCCAGACACATACACACATGTATATCATATATACATGTACACACACATACACACACGCACTTTCCTGAATGCTATCTATTTCAATGAATGTATACAAAGAGCACAGGGTGATGGACCAAGAACTGGACTGGAAATTTATCTTTATACTGTCACTTGCCATTTATGTGACAACGAGCAAGTGACCCAACCGTTTTGAACCTTCATTTCCTTATATTTAAAATGAAGCCTGTACCGTAAGATCTCTAAGACCCTTCTGAATTTTGGAATCTCAGAGGAGGTATCAATATAATTGAACCCAAAGTATTAGCTTTAATATGAACATATTAAAATGTTGTTGTGCATCTTGGCCAACAAATAAAACTTAAAGACAAGTTTCTCTGTATTTTTCAGGGATGTTTTTTAGCCCAGTACCTTATGGATGACTTCACGAGAGACCCTCTGTACATCCTGGACAACAATCACACCCACTTGCTGCTCGTGGACAATGGCTGTCACGGACATCCCACGGTTGAGGCAAAGCTCCGGAGCCAGCTGGAGAAGTACATATCCGAGCTCACGATTCAAGGTCAGTATTTAGGAAGTGGGATGTTAGACATGCGTGATAGTAACAGCAGCTACAGCACCACCACCAACAGCTACCAATTACTGAGTAAGGCACGAGAAACCCACCTGATTGAGTGTTTTTATTGCGAAAGAAAAGCTGCTTCAAAACACTAGAACTGCTTCTGCCAGGGTCACTAGGAGAGGTACCCTTCAACATGCTGAAGGCAATGACAAATGCTGCTGTCTTCCACTCTTTTGTCAGTGTTAGCATGACTGCTGTCTCTCCTGCTAGACAACATTTAACAACAGATAAAATCTACCATGACCCAAAAGAGTTTATGAAACAATGCAATTAGCTAGGGTAGAAGTGATAAAAACCAACCCATCAGATTAACAACCGGATGGTTTACTGTTTTGAATCATGGCTACTTCTGCATGTTAGAGCCACCTAAAACATTGGTTTCAAGGGAGAGAATGCAGCAGTTGAAGGAAGACCTTTATTTGCCCTGGTAAGTGGTGTACGCTTTCTCCCTCTTTGACTTAGGTGAGTATTTCTATTGAGCCCAAAATAAGCTTTATATTTTATGTTTTACAGATTCCAACTACGGTGGCAAGATCCCCATTGTGTGTTTTGCCCAAGGAGGTGGAAAAGAGACTTTGAAAGTGAGTCCTGGTTTGGTTTTCTAGAAGATCCATTAATAAGCTTATCTAACAAGATTGTATTTTCAGGGCTTTGAGGCTCATCTAATCTAACCTGACCGATTTCTTCTACCACAGCAAGTAGGTAGAGTTTTGCCTCCACATATTGTTCCCCTATCAGACTTAAGTTGTTCCTTGGCTGGGAAGATTTGGGAGGAGAATTTGAAGTGTCATGAATAGTGTGTGCACTTAGTGTTGGCCTTGACAATCAACCTGCCAGAGAGAGGAGGTGTCATTAACTCAGGAGACTTAAGGATTGTGACCGGCACATATATTGGAAAACCGTGGCCACCCCATCCGCATAGAGATGGTCTGTGATCATCCACACACAGGTTGCCCCCAAATCCGATATTCCCAGACCCCCTAAGGCCCGTCCGTGTGCCCCCTGAGGGTGCAGGGATGCCACGTGGTGAAATCCAAACCCTAAGAGGTCATGGAAACCTTCTTCAGTGATTCCGTACCTGCAACATGGAACGGTTGAGCAAGAATTTGGCTTCCTAGCCCATCTGTGTGGACTCCGATATTACTCAGGTCATCTTGCCTGCAGCCAGGCTTCTGTGTGACGTTTTGTTTCAAAAAGAAACTATCAATGTGATTACATTTTAGTCAGTGTTGGAAGACATCATTTTGAAGAGCTCATTTTTCTAGGAACAAAACATTGCAAAAAAGTAATTTTTAGCTCTTCTTTTTAATTGATTTCCTTGTTGATTTGCATACCTCCCCTTTCTGCCACCCTGGTCTAACTCTGTGACAGGATGAGATGAAAGACTCTGGTCCTCTCCTCTCTGACAGAGTATACCTCTAGAGTAATTGCTGGTGACGTTATTGAGAATCATAATCCAGCTCTTTCATTTGTTTATTCTTTTATAGAGCAGTGATCTTTTCATCCATTCATTCAGTAGGTATTTACTGAGTACCTGCTGTGAGATCTACTCTTGAGACCACTGTTAGACAACAGTCTTTCAGGAAAATGCTTTTTAGGGAAAAATTGAAAGAAACTTTTTTCAATGTGACATTGTCAATATCTGAATGTTAAAAAAGCAGCCACATCAAAGACGAAGAGAGATGAAGTAGTTGAAAGATGGTTATGTTTATTATCTTTCTTTCAAATTTTAGGTTTGGAATTAAGATTTCTTTGCTTAGTGTGTAGGGGCAGACCAGAGAGGTGTTGTCAGTCTAGGGCATTGCATTTCTACAGCATTTTCCACCAAGGCTCAGCCAATTAACAGCCAGGCAAGAGGGGACCGGAGAGAGGAGGGGAAGGAGGAGGGGATGCCTGGCTGGCTGCTGTCTGGCTCTTCCTCCTGCTTCAGCCACCACCCAGCACGTGCCCACAGTGGGGCTGGCAGAGAGGCCCTGCCTGTTCTGTGGCTCTGCCCCTCTGTTGGCCTGATTGAGGCACCACACACCTTGCTTTCTGGGCGGGGTCTTCACTAAGGGAAGCATTCAGGCCTAAAGAAAAGGGCCATGCAGTGTCTTCTGTACCCACATTTAGATCACTTTATCTTTGCGATTCCAGGATTTCAGTTTGCCTCATTTGATATTCTGAAGCCCTTCCACAACTAAATATTGCTGAAATCCCAATCTAGTTACAGAATATATTTCTTTTTATTATTTACACTAAATCCAACCTTTGACTCTCAGGCTGAAACAGGCTCTGTGGTTAAAACAATCCTTGTTGTCTGTGGCCTCTTTCTTTTATTGGAAACATTTCCACGTGGTAATACCTGCTCCTAAAAACATCCAGATACCAAAGGCCATTTCTGAGTGAGCCAGTGCCAATGCACCTTTATCTTACGTGATTAAAATTCTTAAAACATTCCTCTGTTCTGACCTCTGCAGTTATTATAAAGGAAATAAAAGTGTGGTAGGTGTTTGTCCCAGAAGTAAATATATTTCTATTCTCTTTTAACCACTTCAGGACCATTGTCGACTATAGTCGACAGCCACAGTTGAATGCACAGCGACTTTAGCTGACAGCCATGATATGACTTTTCTAATTTTTCATTTATCAAAATAAAATTGCAAACATTTAAAAATAATGTAATAAAAACATATATGTATATGTTACCTATTCTGATTGACATTACAAGCAAAGCTGCCTGTAAAGTAAAACAAGCTTTCAGTGCTCTCAAGCTTTCCTCATCACAGAAGAGCAAAACAGACTCGTCGTCAATGCACAGCACAAACTAGCGTGCAGACTATGAGTGCCGGCTGTGGGCAAAGTTTCGCAGCCAGTGAGTGCCGTACCAAAGTGGTTAATAATAGGGGCAAGGAAATTATTTGAGGAGGGAAATATATGAGTAAACATAACACAAAACATGTGGCTGCTCCTTTTAAGGTATTTGCAAACCAGCACATTAAATGTATGAGTATTGGTAATCTTGATCAGATAAGCTATCAACGATAATTTTGTATATGGTCTTAATAGTTGTCACTCGAATCTATTATGTCAGTATTTGGAATGATCTATTTTGTATATAGGGATATTTTAAAGCACTTATTTATGGAAATAAACTGGTCACATGTGTTCTTATTATGGAATTTGTTATGGGCACAGGATGCCATCCAACCAGATTACATTTCTCATTTATAAAGTCATTGCCCACATTTGGTTTGTTTCTGATTTAAGATAAAAGCCCCAAAGCAAAAGGTGCAGGGGTGTGTCCATGTGTTTGTTCACCAGCTGGGTTCAGAACCTTCGACTCGAACTGGGTTCTGTCCACCACCAGCATCCTGTCCACCTGCCCAACTCTCTCCCTCCTGCCAGGCCATCAACACCTCCATCAAGAGTAAGATTCCGTGTGTGGTGGTGGAGGGCTCGGGCCAGATCGCAGATGTGATCGCCAGCCTGGTGGAGGTGGAGGACGCCCTGACGTCTTCCATCATCAAGGAGAAGCTGCTGCGCTTTCTACCCCGCACGGTGTCCCGGCTGGCGGAGGACGAGACCGAGAACTGGATCAAATGGGTGAGTCACGTGGGGACATGTCTGAGGGCTGAGAAAGGACCCTGAGCTTGTGGGAAGGGGAGACGCTTCAAATGCCCAACTCCACTAGCAGCTGCACACGCTTGATACTTTCTCTGTGCCTCTGAGACTCTACTGTGGCCCAAACCACATGTTTCACTGGAACCTGAAGCTCAGGTAAGCAAAGTGACTCGCCAAGCACCCATACGTACCTCCTAAGGGGCAGCGTGCGAGGCCTACAATCGGATCTGTTTGCAGAGCTTGTCATCCTTCTATTACACCGTGATGTCAACACACATGCTTCTGTGCTTCACATGTATCAGTGATAGGGGAGAAAGAAATCCCTGGGAACTGTATTTTTAGAAATGCAGACGCTACATTGGGTCTGTATCTATTGGAGAAACCACCACTACAGAATACTTGCCTTTCTGCAGTCACTGGCCCGAGATGCAGTTCAGAATCTCTCATCTTTCCTATTAGATCATGTAGGAAATGTGGACTCATTTGAATATGTGTTATGCATTTTATTGCTATGTTTATAAAAAGATTTTGACATGGTGGAGCTGTGCTTTCTTACTTTTCTCTGTTTCGTGGCTGCCGTTGGCTTGTAATGACTTTCATTTCCCGGATTACTCAGTTCCTTAGAAAGTCACGCTGTTGTCAGTAGCTGCCTTTGCACCAGCTCATTCAGAAATGGCCTTTGGTATTTGGATGTTTTGGGGGGCAGGTACTGCCACATGGACATGTTTCCACAAAGGAAAGAGGCTGCAGACAAATTGGCTTGCTGGGTCTGGACCCAATCATCTCCAAAACCCATGGTTCCCCATACCTTTTGTGAGGGATTTTGATTTCTGCTTCAAGAAAACTGTTATAGGAAACTCATCTGAAACAGGCTAAAACACACAGTCTACCTCGTTTGATTATACTACCCTCTCTGGGACTCATATCTAACTCATACTCATATCTAATATGCTAATAAATATCATAATTATAATTATGTCAATCAGAAGACATACATAAATAATAAAAATGAGCCTGGAATTTTAATTATGTGCTCATATGGGGGTTTGCAGTTGGTACAGATTTTTCTAAAGACCAAACTCAAGAGTGGAATTGTTCATTAATGAATGTATGTGTTCGTTCAAATACTAACTAAGCAACCTTCCAGGATAATCCTGGGTGAGCTCGCTGATCGTGTGGACAGCCAACCCCAAACCTGAACTCGCGGTGTCTTGACCTCGCTAAGAACACCATTACCCTTCCCCTACTGGGCTCACTCCCTGCTCTCCTAACTGCTCTTAGCTAGTCCTCAACTCCTCAAGAACTTGACAGTCTATCAGCTAGTCTAGATATCATTCATGCATCGTCACTCTTTCATTTGTTCGTTTATTCAATAGATATTATTGAGCACACACTGTGTTCCAGGTTCTGAAATAGGTGCTTCAGAAAGAATCATGTACACGACAGAGAGAGTCCGTATCCTCATGGAGGAAAAAGAAGTTGGAAAAAAGTCCATGTTGAGCAGTTAGAGCACAATGCATTGTATAATCTCAAACTGAAATGAGTATTCTGAAGAAAGGTGACATAGACACCGAAGGCCATGTGCCAAGCAAGCCTGGCCTGGCGTGGGGCTTTCCGGACAGCTTCTCAGAGGAAGTGACGTGGGAGCCCAGATCTGAAGGGTGGATGGAGTTAACGAGGTGAGGGCTGGGATTGCAGTGGTGAGAACAGCATGTGCAAAGGCCCTGAGGTGAGAGGCAAGCGTGGTATACTCAAGGAGCTGAAAGGTGGTGGCGAGGGTCAATACTGTGAGTGGAAGCTTGAGAGCTTGTGAGGGCCCAGACCAAGCAGCTCCCTGGGCACCGCTTGGTCTTGTTCAAGTGTATGGGGCATTGTTGAAAGGTTTGGAGCAGGGAGAACATGTGATCAGAGTTGTGCTTAGGAAAGCTCACACTGGCTTCTGTGGGGTAAGGATAGGAGGAGGCCAGAGTTTGTGGGGACAGGATGCCAGCTAGGAGGCCCCTGTAGCGGTCGCTGGGTCCCATCGGTTTGTGCTGTATCCATACTCATGTTCTCCTCCTTCTTTTTTATTTCGAAGGAAAATAAAAAGAACCTCTTAGCGCAGTTCACTCCCCCTTGTGTCCCATAATCTTGAGACCTGTGTCCCTTCTCCTGGCCTGTCCCTTCTTTCCTTCAGCCCGAACAAAGGCTGCAGACAGGTGAAGCGGGACTTTCCCCTCACTCTATCATCTCCTCCCACTCTCTCCCTCACAATTCCCATGATATATGTTTTCCTGCAGTGTTCATTTATTTCCTCATTCCCCCTCTGGCTGCTGCATCTTCTGAACTAAGGTCTCCATCCCCACCTTTCCCAGGAAAGCACAGCCTCAAAAGCTTACCTCCTAATTTCCAAACCCAAGGGCCCTTCATAGTCCACACCTTTCCACCTTCCAACATCTGGACCCTGGCCTGACACTTCCCTCTCCCGCCCAGCTGAGACTCTCTGCAGTTTCAGATCCTCATCCCCAAATGTTGCTGGGAAAACCCACCAGCACCTGGAGCCGAGGCTAACTGAAACCAGCCTTGCTTCCTCCTCTGGAGGGGAGGACCCTTCCTCACTAAACTCCTGACAGCCTCCCCGATGTTTGAAACCTTGGAATTAGAGGGCTCTTTAATTAAAAAAAAAGTTTTAAGATTAAACACTATAGAACATTCACAAAGGATAATATAACAAGTTCTTTATCTCTTGCTTCGGTCACCAAGTCCTCTTGGTTCTTGTTTGCATGTGATCTTAACTTGTCTGCCATTTAAGTCTTTATGACCACACTTGGGTGGTGACTATGGTCTTTTGTTGTCCTTTCTTCATTTATTTACTCATTCAACAACTGAGTATCTACCATGTGCCAGGCTTTGTGACAAACACATACACACACAGCCCTAGTTAAATGAGGCTCTCAGCTTTTTGATGGGGTATGTGTGCTCTCCTATAATCCATACTTTATTCTCATTGTGCTCTGGGACTCATTATCATGGTTTAGGAATTAGAAGCTGTGAGTACAGGTGTTGAAGGTAAGGGAAGAAAGTCCGGAACTCCCTTATAGGTGGTCTTTTTAAAAAGACGGGATAAAAGAGCCTTTACCCAAAGAGAGGTTTATGCTCCTCATGCCTAATATCAGTTGGCTGACAACTTTGTTCTTTAAATGTTGCCAGCTCAAGGAAATTCTTGAAAGCTCTCACCTATTAACAGTTATTAAAATGGAAGAAGCTGGGGACGAAATCGTGAGCAATGCCATTTCCTATGCTCTGTACAAAGGTGAGTAAAAATAGCCCTTTTTGAAGTTCCAGCTTTGTGTTGCTTTCTGTGGTTTTTAATGACTTACATTTCTTTTATAAAACAGCTTTATTAGAATATAGTCTTGCATTTGCTTTTGATTATCATAGATTGGAAGCTAGAATCACGACTATTGCCCAGGTGAAGTAAATCTCCCTCGTTGTATGTATTTGATGGAATAAGAATTTTTATGTCATTAAAATACTGATCAAATATGATCACAGTACTCTCCAAAGATCCATTTTCAACATCGGTTTAAAAAATATTATACACATATATTTTTGAGTCACAGACTCTTTTGAGAATGTGACAAAACTATGGACGTTTATCCTAGAGTCACGCACATGTACACACAGAAATAATTTTGCATTCAATTTTAGGGGCTTACAAATTTCCTGAAACTTATGAATGAACCTCAGGTGAAAAAATTCTTATGTATGGTCTTTGATGTCTTAGAATCCATCACAGTGGATATATCACCTGCAGTAAATAGGTCCTTGGCAAAGGTGTGCCATCTAGAGCTGAACTGCCTGGTTAGCAGATGTGAAGTACCCAGGCACGTAGGAAGTACAATTTAAGCATTAGCTGTTTATTAGAGTCATTCTTATTGCACATGCCAGAGGTTTGGTTATAATGGTATTCACAAAAAATGGAATTTTATCGGTATGGATACATAGGTTCAGAAAATATTAGCTCCGGAAAAGACATGAACATCGTTGTAATATGGCTCATTATTTCATGGATTTGGATATAGTACAAGTTAGATATGGCCCTTGAAATATAACACTATGGAATGTGAATCTATGGAAAAAATCTCTTGATACCATTGTTACACTGTTAGGGTATGTAGTGGAAAGATGTTACTATTACTATAGCCTTAGTTGATCCTCATTATATACATTAGGACATATAGAATGTGGATAAGAAGGAGTGAAGATACAGTGAAATGACTGTTTGGAGTGTCTGAATCTAAAAGAACTCGCTTACCATCACCTTTGATAAATGTCTCTGATGATTTGCATACCGACTGGTTCTGGCTCTCTCACTTCTGGGCCTTTGATGAGTTGGTTGTTTCCTTGCCGTCCGATAGCCTTCAGCACCAACGAACAGGATAAGGATAACTGGAACGGGCAGCTGAAGCTCCTGCTGGAGTGGAACCAGCTGGACTTGGCCAACGATGAGATCTTCACCAATGACCGCCGCTGGGAGGTAAACAAGAAGCCGTCCTGTGTTTTCCCAAGGTCAGGTCTGGACGACGGCTCGTCCATATCTGACAGGGTCTTCTGTATTGAATCTTGTAAAGGATCGTTCTGTTCTGGTACATCAGTGTTGCTGAGCCTTGATTTCCTCATCTCTAGTATGGGGTGATAACATTGATGTAGTCGGTTTGTTGGGAAGAGATAATAAAAGTAAATGGTCTAACGTAAGATAATATCAGCTCCCCAGTGCCTTTGGCTACAGTGTCAAAAGTGATTCTCCACTTGCGTGTGGAGCTCCAGGTCTCCTCCTGGGAGCGGTGGGCAGAAGTACGGGGAAAGTACGTGCAGGATGATTGAAAGTAGCTTGGCTAAAAATCAAGGCAGCAGCACTGTTTTGCTCCCTGCCCCACTTGCCTAGCCAAATTCAAAGGGAATTGTTAGCAGTGAAATGCACAAGGAAAAATGGAACACCTTGACTGAAGCCACTCAATGAATGTCTTAGAGCTAGAAACTTGGGACTCTCTTAGTCAAATGAGCACCTTTAAAATGGAAACTGCACGTGCAACAAAAACTGCATATTTTCCTGGAAGACTGCCTTTTCTCCATTTTCAATTTGATTAGTGTTTTAGGGTCATATTTCCCAGCAGTATGTTCTTGTGAAGTCCAATCAGCCTTAGGAGCCCTGCTTAATAGAGACAATTATGAACTGTCACGCTGAGCTTTAGCAAGCCTGCTTCTTTGCTTTCAGCTTTTCCAAATTAATTTAAGTCATTAGTGGGCAGTGAGAATACATTTAATATACTTGGATGTATACTTGGATGTATAGATTTGGAAGTGCATGTACTCAATAACTTTCACCCTTGTCTGCCAGGTTCAGGGAACACGTTTAGGCTCATTGTTGTACAATCAAAGACTAAGACTTGATTTCTATTAACATGAGGTCAATTTCAATGCCAGCAGTGCAAATAAACTAATGGGGTATGAGTTTTTAAGTTTTTTATTCCTTTAGCAAAAGTTGTATTGTATTTGGTCTTTAGAGTAGAACGAACCCCTGGGAGGCTTTAGTTAGTGAAGGGGAAGTGGAACTGTACGTAGATGTAGGTAATCGATTCATAAATAAATTACATGTTGTGTGAAATGTTCTATTTAAGTAAGGCCAGATAGTACAAATAAACATAAACTTAGGCACACATTGAATGGCACTTTTAACTTTGTTAGATCAGCTAAAGATTGTTAAGGGTTAAAGGCATAATGGCCAAGAGCTTGGACTCTGGTGCCAGTCCATCCGCGTGACTTTGGGCAATTAACCTCTCTTGGCCTCAGTTTCTTCCTACAGTGACACAGTGGAGCCAGCTCATCCTGGCTTGTAAGAACTGACTGCTAAATTTTTAGAGATTTTGCGAGTTGGTTGTTCAAGATAGTCATTTTTAAAAAAAATTTTACAAACTTAGAATTACATAGATTTTTTGAAAACAAAGATAATAATCAAAGCTCATCACTTTCTAATTCTTTGACTACATATACTATTACCTGTGCTCTGAAGGTTATTTATGTCTGTTGTATCTGAATGCTGGAACTCAAGGGTGCCATGCTGGTAGCTGAAAATTGGCCGTGGTGGGAGTATTTACACCATGGGCATTGACACCACAAATCGGGGCCTCTATTTTCTTTAAGAGAAAGGCTGTTAAACATTCACCAGCACATCACTGCTCAGCAGAAAATGGAAATGATAATAATAGCAATACCCACCTCATTGGGTTGTCAGGATGATTAAATCAGATAATGTTTCTAAAGTGCTTAGAACATTGGCACATTTTAAGCACTATTTGTTTTAAAATTAAAATCTTTGGAACAGTGATAATATCTGGGTAACTATTTATGGTGCACAAAGCAGTTTCATTGTGTTAGTCTACTTGCCCCTCGTACCAATCCACAGCAGGGATTATGTCCTTTTGCTGGCTATTAAACCAGGGTCCCTGGGTGTCATAGCAGGGGGGGTTACTGATGCTTTTTTGAGGACTGCAAATCTCTGAAAGGACCTTGGGCTGTGTTAGCTTATTTCATCCTTACGACCACTGGTTTTGTAGAAGGGCAAACTGAGGCACAGAGATGTAATTTTCCAGGTTACATGGCTAGAGAAATGGAAGAATCAAAGTTTGAAAACAAAGATGTGTCTGACTGCACAGCCTTTTCTCGTTCCCGTATGCTAGTAGTCCTCAAGGTGTGGCCCCTGGGCTGGCAGCAGCTGGGCATAACCTGGTTTGTTACCGTGCAAATCATCAGACTCCGCCTCTGACCAGTGGAATCAGAAATTCCAAGGTTGAGTCCCAGCAATCTGAGTTTTACCAAGCCCTCTGGGGGACTCTGATTAAAGTTTGAGAACCGCTGCCGCATGCTAGCAAGTGTGTCATTGATGGAAAGGCAAATGGATTTAGAAAGAAATATGAGATCCTGGGCACAGGGGACACTTGCCTTGTGAACAGGAGAGAAAGTACAACTTCCACCCTCCCAGGGGTGGCTGTCTCCTCCCCTGCTGAGCCCAGCTGGATCCACAATGGGGGACTGAAGGGACCTGAGACAGCTCCCTCTCTAGGCGATGCGTGATGCCCATGAGACCAACATTAGACAAAAGTGAAACCACTGATGCTGCCCTTGGCAAGGGACGCTTGTGTAGCCCAGCAGTCAGGCAAGCCCTGTGAGCGAGTGAAGAGGGCTGGGGACGGTGGGACCGAGAGCCCAGGCTGCTGGGGCAGGTGCCCCTTGGCTCCAGCCAATGGGTCCCATGTTGTCAGAGCTGCTGGTTTTTACTCTTAAATCTAGGTTTCAATGCTGGAAATATAGATTTTGATAAATGTTCTGATTTGTAAATGTTGGTAATGGAATCAAATTGTAAGAAGGGCTGCAGAGGACACACAAAACATGTCTGAGAGCTGGTGTAGCCCGTAGCCCTCTGGGTTGTGACTGAAGCCAACATTGATTAGCTCACTTGAGATTCCCAGTAAGTTTTCATGGGATAAATTTTATCAGAAGCCCAGAAAGTACAGATAAACACAGATAACTAATAATCAAGTGTTCCAGAGACTTTCTGGGATGTAACATGATAGGCGTTTGCTTGGTGGCCTGTGGCTTGTGTGTGGTTTGGTGGATTCCATCTTGACAACTGCATTAGAGAACCCCAGCCCCGTTGGAGTGTTTCCCTTATGTCAGATGCTGGGGTCAAGTTTTGAGCAACATCATCAATACATTAGGTACATTCATCTCCACTTTAAAATAGCAAGAGGCCAAGTTCACATCCAAGTTCACATGTAGCTGATTTCAAGGAGTCCACCATACCACTTCCCTGTTCAGGTGTTTGAATTATAACCCAATGTCATGTTAAAACTGAAAAGACACATTTTAGTCTCGAGACAGGATGGAAAGAGAAGTTTAAGATGCTATTACTCTGTGGCTGAAAATCTGATATGGCTGGGAAAGAAAGATGCCCTGCGTTGTCCTTACGTTGCTTTCCCTGCATGGCTAGTCCTGCTCTGCTCTCTCCCATAGTCCGCCGACCTGCAGGAAGTCATGTTCACCGCCCTCATCAAGGACAGGCCCAAGTTTGTCCGCCTCTTCCTGGAGAACGGCCTGAACCTGCGCAAGTTCCTCACCCACGACGTCCTCAGCGAGCTCTTCTCCAGCCACTTCAGCACGCTGGTGTATCGGAACCTGCAGATTGCCAAGAACTCCTATAACGACGCCCTCCTCACGTTCGTCTGGAAGCTGGTGACCAGCTTCCGGAGAGGCTTCCGGAAGGAAGACAGAAACAGCAGGGAGGAGTTGGACGTAGAACTCCATGTATGTATGGCAGAATCCTCTGATATTTCGAGTCTTCCTTCAAAAAACCCCTCTATCTCCATCTTCCCATACCCTGTCTGGTCGCCATAAAGCAGTTAGCATGCCAACACCGTCTTTATGTGAGATTAGGCTTCTGCCTCGAGAGTTCTCTGATGTCTTGCCTTATGCTCCACGCTGTGTTTTAAAGTGGTTGCAGTTTTCTCAGTGGCAAAGCTCGGTGTGGTGTATTTACTTTCTGAAGGTGTCTAACAGAGAATGGGGACAAACACACGGCAGCTCATGTCTCAGCCCACTGGACATGATGTCCTTAAAGTAGCTCCTTGCTGTTTATGCATGTAAAGGACTGAAGAACTGGCAAAGTGTTCTCTTTTTTTTTTTTGAGACAGAGTCTCACTTTGTTGCCCAGGCTAGAGTGAGTGCCGTGTCGTCAGCCTAGCTCACAGCAACCTCAATCTCCTGGGCTCAGGCAATCCTCCTGCCTCAGCTTCCCGAGTAGCTGGGACTACAGGCATGCGCCACCATGCCCAGCTAATGTTTTCTATATATATTAGTTGGCCAATTAATTTCTTTGTATTTATAGTAGAGATGGGGTCTCGCTCTTGCTCAGGCTGGTTTTGAACTCCTGACCTCGAGCAATCTGCCTGCCTCGGCCTCCCAGAGTGCTAGGATTATAGACATGAGCCACCTCGCCCAGCCCAAAGTATGCTTTTGTGAATAAAGGGGGCAGTGAATATTTGCAGCAGGGTAGTCCAGTATTCACATGAGAGGATGTTGTGCATGTGCTGCCCAACTCTCCCAGGCCTTCCCACTCTAAGCACAGGCAGGCCTGGTTTCCTGTTGCAGCTCTGCTGAAAGTGTGCTCTGGCCAGAGCCCAGGAATGGCCGGAGATTGGTGTTTAAGTACCAGGGCCCCTCTCGACTTGGTGGAGCTAACTCCGAGACACATGTTCTACACTGGCTCCTAGAGTTGCCCACAAGGGTTAATTTCCAGTTACTCCCCGAGACAACTTGCTTGGTAATGAACCTGTTATGGGTTTCTTTATTTTCCGATATCATTTCCTCACTCCTCTATTGATTTTCTTGGGATTACCTCCCAAATAAACTACTTATCTCAGATCCTTGTCTCAGGATTGCTTCTCGGGAACTCAAACGAGATCATTATCTTTTTTAATTCTGGGATTTTGTGTGTGCCTGTGTGTTGCAACAACGTAAGTGAGCTAGGTGTTTGCAGGAATTAGAAGCATCTAGAGAGCTTCTGTTTGACTCTGTTTATGTTAAATCCCTCTGCAATGTGCATAACGGTGTCTCGTGCATTTTACACTTGGTAAGACTTGTAAGGAAGCTGAAGAGGGATGTATACATTTCATTGTTTCTATCTGCAAAGTTCCATTGGGAGTCATAGAATGCTGAATAGGAGCTGGGATTCTAGCTGATGTATCAGGAATCAAATCTTTGAATAACAGTCCAAAGAAACAAGCCTAGCTTTACGTGGTGATAGAATTGAACTGAAACCATAGGAAAGTTGGGAGTTAGCTTGAAAGATTTTTTTCTGGAAGAGAAACAGATTTATATGATGAGAAGACATTGCTTTCTCTTCAGCCTGCCATTCAGTTTTTAAATTGCTCTCTGCACAGTTTTTTCACCCTTTATACTTTTCTGTCTAGTTGTACTTTGTTTTTTATGATAGATAAAAGACTTTGCATCAAATTATACCACCCAGTGAGTGGCAGAGATGAAATCGCATCACCGTGCTGTTAAAATGGACTCACACGCAGAGCTACAGAGCCCCCGAATGTGGTGTGCTCTCCCAGGGCTTCCTGTTCCCTGTTTGCATGTCCTTAAAATGATTTCCGCGTGCACACCCTGATCCTACGCTCTCCCCCTCCAGGACGTGTCTCCTATTACCCGGCACCCCCTGCAAGCACTGTTCATCTGGGCCATTCTTCAGAACAAGAGGGAGCTCTCCAAAGTCATTTGGGAACAGGTGAATGTCCAAGCCCAGGCCAGATTTATACCTAACGTGTGCTTTGTCACAACACTTCTGATCTCACATGTCTAGTGGGAAACATCATCACCAACATGGAGTGCCTGCTGTCTGATAAGCATGGTTGTGCCTCTGTTTCTGTGTCGATGGAGGTGTGTTTGCAGGCGACGGTTCCTGGACAGCAGTTGGTTCTTGGTGGGCAACCCAGTAGGCATCTGCTTCTCCGGTGTGTGTGGATATGTGCATGGTTTCTGTGTGGATGAGGTTTTCAAATTTAATTTTAAAAATCTATTTCTAGATTTATCTCATTATGGACAGGAAGTGGGGCCTGTGAAAATTCTGCTTTGGAACATTTATTGAGAATTTTCTTTGTTATTTAGCATGTATCAATGTTTGTAAATGGCTTATGGGCATTCGCGCTACATTCTCCATTTTCAGAGCATAAAATTGGATATCGAATATTGAATTCACACAGTCTTTCCAGGTCTTCTGTGTTCTTATCCACTGCCTGCCTTTGGGCTGTCACAGTATCACAGAGGGTTAGTCAGACCTCCCACGATCATAGTCTTCTGTCAGTTTCTCGTGGCATTCATCTTCATATTTTCTTTTTATGTGCTAATTCCATGTTCAAGGCTGTGAACACATTCAGGCTCCAAGTTAGTTTGTGCTCATTGCAAATTCTACTTTGAATCAATATGAACAATTCAGATGTTACCGTTTCCTCCTTCTGCCATGAGCTGCTCCTTGTCTGACATGAATGTTGACCCCACTACTTCAAGGGAAGACGAATTAACCTTAACATTCTCCACCCCCGAAAAAGACCAGGGGCTGTACCCTGGCCGCCCTGGGGGCCAGCAAGCTCCTGAAGACACTGGCCAAGGTGAAGAATGACATCAACGCTGCCGGCGAGTCCGAGGAGCTGGCGAATGAGTATGAGACCCGCGCTGTCGGTAAGGCCCCGGAGATGGGGACTCGTCTAATGTAAAAGATTTTCTAGCTTCTCTGTGTTAGAAAAAAGATGTCTAGTTATTTCTTTTAATTTATTAAAATTTCAAAGATATTATGTTTATTTCTGGATGACTTCAACCAGGCAGTGGCTCCTAATATCTTGACTTAAAAAAAATTCCCTCTGAGGATCTGCACCCCAATAATTTCTTCGCTGCTAGGCAATGAAATATAAGCACACTCTTCTTGCAGTAGGTCGTTTTTCTTACTCCTACCCCATTTTTTTTGTGCCATGCCTCATCTGCCAGGAAAGTACGGAATGCAAATGAACAGGGGAAGGGCTGCTTCGGTCAAGGGGAGGCAGAGGGTACCTTCCCCATTGCTGCGGCTCTGTTGCCTGAGCTCACACCAGCTCCAGTCACTGAGGGTTTATTGTCACCTACTGCCATCGGAGCTCCGCATGGTAGAGTGTGGCCATAGGAAGTCTGTTATTCAGTGAAGAATTGCATCCTGACAGCGTTCCCTGTGCCTTTTCTAAGCCTGCATTCTGCACCCAGGCTGTTCTTGAGTTCGGGGGTGGCCCAGGGCGGGCGGACAGTTTGGGGCGTGCGCAGCCCCGACTCCAGCTGCTCTCTCCCGTGCTGCTGCCGCTGCAGAGCTGTTCACGGAGTGTTACAGCAGCGACGAGGACTTGGCCGAGCAGCTGCTCGTCTATTCCTGTGAAGCCTGGGGTGGAAGCAACTGCCTGGAGTTGGCGGTGGAGGCGACAGACCAGCATTTCATCGCCCAGCCCGGGGTCCAGGTAGATGACACTCAGCCACCAAATGACATGCCCAGAAATGCCAGATGCTATTAACAGAATTAAAAAATACTAAAAAGAAGCCTCTCCTCCAATATAAAAGCCATAGCAGGGGTAGCTGGGCTCTTTATTGAGATCTGTGCATTCCTTGGACGTGGTCGAGTCTGTGCTCACCCGTCTAGCTCTTAGAGATGACAGGAGTTTCCCGATTTCCGCCTTCATTTGGAAGCCCCTCCTGTCCCGACTTCAAGAGTTGGTGCAGTCTGGGGAAAGCTTTTTCAGGCAGTTCAGCTTGAATTGACGTCAAGATGTCAGCTGTTTCTCCCGTCCTGACGTCCTTGTAGTTTTCTGACAAAAACATCCCCTGTCTGCCTCCAGAAACGGGTCCTCGGGGACTCTACAGGTAGCATGGCTGTGCCTGAGAATTTGGAATCATTGAAGAGAAAGGAGCTAGAAAGATAATTGTTTACACTTACGAAATAAAAACTAGACTTGGTTAAATATTCATAGGGTTTTGGAATTTGGACTCACACAACCTCTATTTTAAAGTTCGCATAACCCAATTCAGAAAAAGACTTAAAATCAAATAGAATTTTAAATTGCTTTATCTTAGCCCCTTAGAATCCAGGCAAATTATATAAAAGAATAAGGGCCTTGATTCAGAGCATTACATATTTGGGGGAGGGTGTTGGGCTGGGAAGAAAGATTGCGTCCTATCCCGAATATAAGGGTTTATGTTTTTTGTCTCTACTTCCCTGTAGAATTTTCTTTCCAAGCAATGGTATGGAGAGATTTCCCGAGACACCAAGAACTGGAAGATTATTCTGTGTCTGTTTATCATACCCTTGGTGGGCTGTGGCTTTGTGTCGTTTAGGTACGTGTGTGGGCGTGTGTGTAGGAGCGTGTGTGTATGTGCTCTTGTGCGAATGGTCGCAAGGCTTGGAACGTCACACTAGTTCACACTCATGCCTACGAGTTCAGTCTGGTGTCTTCCCTGGCTTTTCCTGGATTCGATTTAAACGGCTAGAAGTGGGGTTGTGTCTTCACTATCTGGGGCAGAATTTGGGTTTGTTAATCGTCAAATGCCAAGGGTTGGATTTTGGTTGGGTCCACCTGAGAAGGCCGTTTGACCCCGCCCCTCCCCCCAGCATGGGTCTGTATCGGTCTGTGCTTGGAAGGGGGCCGGAGCCTACACAGCTGTGCTGTCACACGGCTGTGCTGTCACACGCTGTCACGCATCCGCGCGATGCTGACGCTGCCCTTACCTCCCGTCCAGGAAGAAGCCCCTGGACAAGCACAAGAAGCTGCTGTGGTACTACGTGGCCTTCTTCACCTCCCCCTTCGTGGTCTTCTCCTGGAACGTGGTCTTCTACATCGCCTTCCTGCTGCTGTTCGCCTACGTGCTGCTCATGGACTTCCACTCTGTGCCTCAGCCCCCCGAGCTGGTCCTCTACGCGCTGGTCTTCGTCCTCTTCTGTGACGAAGTGAGACAGGTAGGACAGCCGCGACCTCGGGCACCTCTTCCTGTCCTCCATGAACGGCATTTTTCTGAAGCTAAGAGGAGCAGGAGTTACTTCTGAAGTTCGACAGTCATTCTTTTTCCAAAATGAATGTTCCCTTTAGTTGGCAGTCCACAAGCACGAAGGGCATTTGCGAGCTCTTAGCAACACAGTGAGACCTCTCATAACCAAACTCACTCCAGCCAGGGTCACTTCTGTGTTAATTAACGGAGATGGATTAGCAGGAACGGAGAGTGTTCAGAGGGAAGAGAGACCTTGGACTTAAACCCACTCCCATCACCAGGCGCGGTTGGTGTCCCTGCCGTGGCCATCACTGGGCAAAATGACAAGGGGCGTGGGGCTGGCAGGACTTTCGACCCCAGTGTGTAAGTCCCTGTGGGTTTTAGGGAGTTTGTGTGAATTATTCTTCATGCTTTTCTGCAGCTTCTTGGGGTCTGCACTTCTTGTCATTGTCTCCCTGCCATCGAATCCAAACTCTAGCCCAGACCTCACGTGTGGCAGGTGCTTAGTTAGTAATTGTTGAAGAATAAGTGTTCATGGTGAAGGATGGTGTTATCCCCAAACTGTTATAAAAAGTCACCCCAGAAATCCTTTCAGACTTAGCAGCAGTTTACAGATTATTTGAGAACTTCTGCTACTGTGATTTCTCTTGTCCCTTCTGAGACCAAATCCAGAGAATGTATCAATGCAGCAAGTGTGCACTAGGAACTCTCGGTTTATGAGGTACAACAGCACAAGCTGCAAGAGATCTGGAGGGGGAAGGACGCTTTTGTTGCCCTTACAGAGCCACAGATGAGTAGACGAATCCTAAGGTGGCTTCATCTGTCACGCCAACTCTGATGGACTTTTTTTTTTTTCCTCTGGTGACTTCCAGGAGTCCTGGGTTGGGAGGGATTTGAGGGTCTGTCTGTCCTCAGCAGGAGCCTGTCTTGATGAGTGAGTGAGGTCTGCTGTGGTGTGGCAGCGGGGGCTCCCGGCAGTGCCCGCATCTGCCCTCCTTGCCTAGTCGGTTGGAGGTGTGGAGGGGGATGGAGGGGGCGTGGAGGGGGGAAGGAGAAGCGAGATGACACGCGTCAGTGTTGGGCACGGCAAGGTTATCAGGCTTCCTGTCGGCCAGCAGCCGTCCCCCAGGCTGGGCCCTGCTGCCGTGCGGGGATCTCTGTAACTTCAGTCAGCCTGCTGAGGCCTCAGCCCCATCCACCACGACAAAGCACCACAGACAGCGGGGCCAAAATAGCAGAGGTTCCATGACTCACAGTCTGGAGTCTGAGATCGGGGTTGTTCCTTCTGAAGGAGAAGCTGTCCGGGCCTCTCCCGGCTTCCGGTGGTGGGTTGGCAATCTGCCCTTCCTGTTCTCACATCCACACGCTGCTCTCCCTGTGTGCACATCTGTGTCCCAATCCCCCCTTTTTTATATGGACACTGTCGTATCGGATCAGGGCCCACCTAGCTTCAGTGTGACCTCTTCTGTGCCTGGTTCATCACACCTGCAGTGACTCTGTTTCCAAACAAGGCCATGTTCTGAGGTACTGGGCTTAGGAATTCACTGTATGAATTTTGGGGGACACAGTTTGACCCGTGACACCTGCCACCTTGTCCCTTTCTCTCAGTGGCCGTCTTCCTCTTCCTAGTTCTGTGCTTTGACTTGCGATGTGTTGGCAGCAGCAGGGCCTCGGCCACGCCTTGTTTGGGAGAAGCAGAGAAAGATCGAAGGAGACGCAGCCCAGACCAGAGTGGGGCAGTGCCAGGACAGCACCCCTCTAACCGAGAGCCCCAGGTCAGCTGCAGGGCTCGCTCTGCACGAGGTCACGCATGTCCTCTTCTCCTAACCAGTTACACCTGCAAACCAGGGCGGTGGGACCAGGGCCCTGGCTGCTCTTTCCTCCACTCTCATGCTGGTGCCTTCAACAGGACCTCAGGGAAGACAGCAGCACTCCCACTTAGCCTTTCCGAGTAGCGGGAGAAACGGGGAGGGCCCCAACTCTCACCCCTGGGAGAGGGGACTCCTGTCTCATCTGTGGACTGGGGGGGCCACGGCAGTGTCTGTCCCCGGAGGGGGCAAGTGCCAAAGGGTTCCCCCTGGTCTGTGGAGAGTGGTGGGCACGGAGGGCAGCCCGCTGTCGCAGGAACAGCCCACCGGAAAGGCAGCCGGGCAGCTCAGGCGTCGGTCATGCCGGCCTCTGATGTGCCCTCGGTGGTGTGAGTCACATGCGTGAACTGTGTCCCATGGGCTTCTGTGGAGATGACGGGGAGGCAGCTTCGCTTGCCGGAAAGGGTGTGGGGTTTGTAGGAACCTGAGCCACACATGTCATGGTCTGGTTTCTGCACCTCGGGGGACCAGCCCCACGTTGTAGATGTAGTTGCGGAACAGCAACCATGGAGTCACAGCCCTGTGGGAAAATGCGTAGTCTCAGGCACAGATGGGGGGGGGGAGCGAGAACCAGCTGGAGTCGCAGATAGACGGTCACTAGTGACTTGCCTAATGCCTCTGACCTTCTGGCTCCTCGTCCTCACGCGGGCAGGCATGCAGCAAGCTGCTGCAAGAGGCTGGCAAGAGAAGCGGGAGGACAGGGTCTCATGCGGTGCCCAGTGTGTCTCTTCTTGCATCAGCTCCGCTGGCGTTGACGCCCCTGATGTCTCGGCCTCCTAACACTCGGCTACGGGCGTGGGGTGCTCTGATTGGGACACCTGCTTCTCGTTCATCTGGGACCCCCAGAGCTAGCACAGGGGCCGGTAGTGACTTGCTCCTGGCAGGTGTGTGTTTTAATAAATGAACTGACGAGGCCGGTCCTCATAATTCAACCCAAGGGCTTGGCCACAGCATGGCCATGTGGGTGCCCACGGTGACGGCTCATGGACCAGCGCTCAGGAGCCAAAGAGGAGCCCTGCCCGCACCCCTCGAGTGAAGGTGCTTGTGGGTGCCCTTTCGGTGGCCTCTTCTTGGAATGGTTGGTGCAAAGTCAGAAGTACTTTTCCTGCTGCTTCTCAGCCTTTGCACTCCCAGACATCTCTCCCCTAGTCCTGCCCCCGACCCTGTCTCGGCTGCATTAAGTCACAGAAGCCTATGTTCAAGTCCGCTCAGTACTTGGTTCCTTCGGGCATCTATGGAAACCGCGAGGCTGGGAGAGGGGACTGTCGTAGGGCTGCTTTGGAAGGCAGAGCTTGCCTTGAGTGGAAGCTGCAAGGAGACGCGTCTTGGCTTACACCAAATGTTTCCTGTGTGTTTGTCCTTTTACAAAATATTTATCGAGTACTTAGTATTTGCTGGATACTGCTCTAGACACTGGGGATACCGTGATGAACCAGACAAATATTTCTGCCCTTCCAGAGCTTTCTGCCAGTTGGAGATGATTTCTGGGAGCTTTCAAAGAGAGGAGGTGGGCACTGGAGCAACCCCAGGAGGGCTAGTCTCACGTTCAAGGGGCAGTGGGCCCTGAGCACTGGCAATAGTGAAACCTGAAATCGTAAATTGCAAACATCTCCATGGCAATTTTGTGTGTGCGCTTAGCAACCACGTCACCTGCGTGGGTCATGCAGGAGGAGGTTCAGCATGGGTCTGTTTTACTTGAAGAAGGACCCTGGGCAGGTGTAGCATGAGGTGTTGCTCAGGGAAGGCAGGGGCTCTGAGGGGAGGGGACGGCTGGGGGCAGGTGGGCAGGGGCATCCGGGAAGGAACGTGGCCTGTGGGAGGAAGGGACTCCCTCCTGGCTAGCTCGGTCCCACCTGTCCTGTCTGCCGTTATGACGGGTGATGCTGTCTACACAGGGGACTGATGAGGATGTTTAATAAGCATCTCTTCTTCTTCTTTTAAGAATTGTAAAAAAAAAAAAAAATAAGAATTGTCTTTGAATGGGCCGGTTTTAATTCAGCAATACTGTGTATGAAAGCAGTGGCACAGGAAGTGCCCTGCGCTCAGGGCCAGCAGTCTGGGGCCTGGCTGGCTCTGCTGTCCCGGTCTCCCCCAGCCTTGCAGCTCTGACCTGTGGATCTGCCGTCCTGAGCGCATCTACAGAGCACAGCCACGGAGATGCTTGTTGTTCAGAGAACCCGACACTTGGGGTCGCTGTTTCTCTTCTTGTCTGCAGACTCATGCCTTTGCCATCCTGCGTGAGACCGGTCGTCTGTAAGAAACAGTGCTGCTGGGCTGGCGCTGTCTTAATTAACCTAGCTCACACTTGTTAGGGGGAAAAACCCAAACCGGATGCTACCTGTTTTAGAGAGTGTCTGGTGTGAAAAAGCTGTGTTTGTCCGTCTCTACCTATGTCCCCTTGCCCAGATGCAGACGTCGATATGCTGATTTGGAATTTTGGACCGAGGCAGTCGATAAGTGCAAACACAGTTGCTAAATAACCCTCAAGTCCATTAAACAGACATTGCAATGTTTGTTTAAAATGGGATACATTCCGTTATGTCTTCATGGCAGGCACCGTTCAATCCTGAGGCCCATTGAATTTCTAAATCCTGAGAGATATGAAGAAATATGGTCGTGGCATTTTATGAATACAGCCTGTCTCCGGCATCCTACTCAGAGAAGAGCCCTCTTTTCATTTTAAAAACTGTTTCCTCTCTGCAGTGGCACCGCAGAGGCCCGAAACTGACCCAAGAAGGCCAGGCCTCTGAAAGCCACCTGTGCAGAGGCTGGCTGGGCGGCGCAGGTTGACGGGCGCCTGCCGGCCTCCCACACAGGCTTGGGAGGGAGGAGCTGGCAGCAGCGGGGCCTGTCTCATCTGCCCCCACCCTGCCGGGCACCGGAAGAGCACGCGGTTGGTGGGGGGTGGCAGCCAGGCTGCTGGCACCAGCCAAGGGGACGCTTCCTGCTGCCTCCCCAGGGGTCCGGCCTGGTTCTGAGCCTGGGGGGGCCAGTCTTTGCGTAGAGGAATGTCATCAGACTGCGGCTGCCCAACCTTGGTTTCGTAGTGCCCTCACCCGCTCAGTCCACGCAAGCTCTACCAGAATTGATAAGCGAAGGGAAGGAAATGCTTCTTGAGAAGCTGACGAGGTGTCTTGACTCCCTTCCATGTCTGAGATCGCGGGGTTTCTGTGGGGTCTGAAGGAACAGAGTGATGTGGGGAGAAGCTGCTGAGATTCAGAACCGAGAGGCCTGCCACTCGCTGGCCAAGTTCCTTGGCCTCTCGAGGCCTTGCTCAGCTGCAAAGTAGGAAATATAATACCTGACTGCCAGACAGACACACATTGCTGAGTTCATTTAGTAAAGTGAAGAAGCGCCAGGCTCCTTTGGCGACACTTCTTTGCTGTGCTTTCCTGCCTTGCACAAGTGGTGGTTCCCATGTGAACTCGCCTGGGGCTTCAGTCTCATCCCGGGTCACACTTCCATGCGTTTCCTTTTAAACATGTTTGGCGTCTGTCTTTCCCATGCAGCTGCGGGCTTCTTGAGAACCGGCACTGCACCTCGTCTAGCATCTTTGTGTACCAGGAGCCTGGCACAGGCATTTGGGAGTCTGTGTGCTCTCAGTAAATATATTTTGAATGGATGGATGAATGAGAGGGTTAGATGACCATCCTGGAGTTAATCAAACCTAATTTAGGGATTGCTATAGAGAGTGTCCAGATGCAGTCTTCTAAGGGATAATCCTTTTCCTCTTTGTCTCAATGTTTTCCTGACTTACTTTCTTCTGAAAAATCATGACCAATACATACAAATTGGTCCTTGTGGCACATTGTTTCTCTCAGTCATTTCTGTGACCACATACATAGGTGCCACATGCAGCATCTGTATATACATTTTTTTTTATAAAAAAGGTTTCTTTTAATCAAGATATTTTACTGCAATATTCCAGAAAAATTTTACAGTAAATACACAAATCTATGATGACAGCAGTATGGATAACACCCTTTAGAGTTGTGCAGTGCACAGCGTACACCACTGTACATGGCCAGATGTTCCACATTTGCCTACACAGGTTGCACTCACTTTTTTGCAGGTTCCTCTTGAAATTAACAGTCAGGATACATATGTCCTTTTTTTTTTTTTTTTTTCATTTTTCCGGCAACACATGAAGAACAGAACAGCCAGAGTGCAGCCTACTTTCCAATCCCCAGGGTCAGCATGAGGCACGTGGTAGGGCTTACTTGGCATACGGAAGAACAAACAGGCACATCACTGGCTCGAAAGAGGCGTGGGAAAAAATGAGTGGACTTTTGAAAATCTGGAAGTGGTTGATGTTTCCAAGCCGCTGAGTCCCCTCTCTGTCCCTCTCTGTGCAGTGGTACATGAATGGGGTGAATTATTTTACCGACCTGTGGAACGTCATGGACACTCTGGGGCTCTTTTACTTCATAGCAGGAATCGTGTTTCGGTAAGTCCTCGTCACTTGCCCAGTGCTCGGTGTTCTGGGCACAAAAGTGGAGAATGGCTCTTTGTACATTTCGTCCCCAAGGGAAGTCTGTTGTTTTGTTTGGTTTTGTTTTCCCCATTGGAGATTTTTACAAAAGGCCATTGTGTCTGCTTTCTAGAGATACTACTCGTTTGGCATAAAGTTGTGTTTCCTCTCTTCCCCCTCCCAGTGACTGGTAATTACAAGGGGGCTTTTATGACATTTCTCTTTGTTCTTATAGACTTTCGGGAGAGATCATTAGAAATTGGGGAGAGAAGAGGATGACGAGGATGTTAAATATCATACAGTGTTGTTTCCTTTCAGGCCGTGTGGTCTAAAACGCACTTGACTTTGACTCGAATGGTGGCTGTGGAGCCTTCCCTCTCAGTTACAAGCATATTTCCTCAGTTCCACAGCCGAGCATGATATCACAAAAACCAATCCAAGATTACTATCGAAGGCAAAAAGGAATGTGCTCCCCATGTGATAGAGAGATTGGGGTATGCCCCAAACTGTGGCTGGAGTTGCCTGCGCCTGCATTCCTCCAGGCCTGGCTTCCCCAACTAGCCTTAAGATAAAGGTGGCAGCTATATTTGAGCCGTACTTTCAAAGGGCGTCACTTTAACTGTTTAACACCCTTTAACTATTCATATGTGCACCTGTAAAGAATGAGATGGTTTACAGTGAGTGCTCTCCCTCCAATTCGAAGGGTAAGGACTCCACTTCCTCCTCAAATAACCTCCCTTTCTTCCTGAGTGAAACATGATTTCTAGATCATTCCAGTTAAAAAGCACATATGGCTTTCAGTGCCCCATTAGCAGGTGGTTAGCTAATCAAATGGTCCGGCGTGAACAGGTAGGTAAGTTTCGTTGGAGGAAATGAAAAGGACAAGTCGCAAATGGCTGGGAGGGTGGGTTCAGAACTGGCATTACCATGTGAGCCTGGGAGCCGGGACAGGCAGAGGTGATGTGATTGGGTCCCCACAGTGGTGTTTGAGGACGAAGGACAAATGAGGGCAGAGACCTCTGAGAGCTCAGTTTGGTGTGATGTCCTTACCTTCAGTGTCCTCTCTTGTCCTTGCCTCTCCCTTAGCCCTCAGGGGCAGAGGACCATGGCCTGTGGGGGGCGTGGTGTCCCTAACCGGTTTCTACTCGCTCGACCTCCCAGCTCTCGGCTGTTCCATGACATTTGGTTGTTTGTAGAAACACAACTTTGAAATGTGTTGTCGATGTCTCACAAACTCTCCCCGTCTTCCCCACAGGCTCCACAGTTCTAACAAAAGCTCTCTGTATTCTGGGCGAGTCATTTTCTGCCTGGATTACATTATCTTCACCCTAAGGCTGATCCACATTTTCACCGTAAGCAGAAACTTGGGACCCAAGATCATAATGCTGCAGAGGATGGTAAGAGTCAAGAATGCTGGTCGTCATCATGTTTCTTGCTGTCCCCAGAGTTTCTTTAATCGTTGACAGGCAGGATTTTGTCCCTAGAGTGCCCATTGCATTTCACAATCAGTGAGGTTTACTCTTTCATGTGTTTCATCAGTGGCTTCTCCGGGGTTAAAATTTAACAAAAGATGGTTGTTAGGAGCAAATAGTGTCATTCAGTGCATGGCTAGCAAATAACACTGCACTTATTTAGATTTTTCACTTTACAATGTGCTTTCATTTGAGTCTTAACAATTTGCTAAGAGCGTAGGATGGGGAAGGACTTTTATGCCAATTTTATAGATGTGGACAGTTGAGTCCAGAGAGGTTGATATATTTAGAGACAAGCAGTGAGCCAGGCACACCCTGAGGGCTGGAACCTGAACCGTGTCACCGTGTAATGTAGATACAGGGACAGGTGATGCCAGACTTGTTTTGTACGTACAACAGACAGAATGACACACTGGTGGTGCTTCCCTAAGTTTGTTTTCCAGATGATCTGAACCTCCACTGTTTCCACCTTTAAATCAGATGGCGTTTAGATTAGCTCATCTGGAAGTTTCTTTCCAATGCTGAGGTTCTTTGAGTTTGCGGTTTTAATTCAAAGCATATCTGAGGCATCCAGTCACCATGGAAGTCATGCTATGTGTGCAAAACTTTTTTAAAAAATTAAACTCTTCATTCTTGTTTCATAGGATGATTTTTATTTTCCTGAAAAAAGCCAAACAAAACTATAAAACTAATTTGGAGATTTAAAGAATATGAACATTTTTTTTTCAGGTTGTATCAGGTTTTTTTCTTAATTTAAAATTTGTTTATGTGTGCAAATGTATGGGGTGCATGTGCAGTTCGGGGACACGTATAGATTGTGTAGTGGCCCAGCCAGGGCTTTTAGGTCACCCGATGCCTGAGTAATGCACCTTGTGCGTGAGGGGGTGTAGAGACAGAGGGGTCCTCCCAGTCTGAGGTCCCTCCTTTGTTCTTGAGCCAGGATCTCGGAAATCTGCTCTTGCTGAGCTGGGTGGACTCCAGCAAGCACAAATGCATCGGTCGGTTTTCATTCTGGAAAACAGATGAGCCCAGACCCGAAGATGGTGACGGCTATTTTTGCAAATCAGCACGTGAACTCTGGGTGGCTTCGACGGTCCAGGCCCTGGCACCTCTGCCCTTCTCCGTGGTCCATCGAGAGTGGCCAGGCCGAGTAGAGCAGGCGACCGTGGGTGCAGTCCTGACTCCGTTCTGATGTCCTCTGTTGGCAGTTGATCGACGTGTTCTTCTTCCTGTTCCTCTTTGCGGTGTGGATGGTGGCCTTTGGCGTGGCCAGGCAAGGGATCCTCAGGCAAAACGAGCATCGCTGGAGGTGGATATTCCGCTCAGTCATCTATGAGCCCTACCTGGCCATGTTCGGCCAGGTGCCCAGCGACGTGGATGGTAAGCCTGACTCGGCTCAAGTGGAGACAGCTGGGCGGGGGAGTCGCTTCCTGAACCCCCCTCCAGGGCTGACCCTCCCATGGCATCTTCAGATTGGATCAGATCCAACACTGTGGTTTGAAAACTAATCCCTCAAAACCTTTTGTTTTCCCCTAAGCAAATGATACCAGCCTCCCAGACATGTGCCCAACATTTCAATTTTTAAACCTTTTAAGAAATAGCGTTTCTCTTATTTTCAGTAGCTAGCTGGCAATTGAAAGCAGCAATACTCCCTAGTTTAGAAACGGTGTTGCGAGTTGTGCTCTCCTACATAACAGAGTCACTGGGCACCCCTTTCTTTCAAAAAGAGCAATGCCGAAAACTTCACGTTGGAAGCTGGAATTTCGGCTTCCAGCATCAGCCCACGGCCGGCCGGTTTGGAGGCAGGCTGGCGGTGGCGCAGACCCAGTTTGCGAAGGGAAGGTGTGGGCTTGTGCAAATCGGGCATGTTCTGAAGGAGCTGGCTAGAGCGTCTTTAGGATGCCCACAACAGCAGCCTTGGCTCGTCGTTTCCTATCCTGCCAGGATCGAATTATCCTGGTGGCTTCCTTAATGCAGTGCCTGCCCCTGTGGTGGGATCGCAGCCCGTCCTTTCCTCTGGTAGCCTCCTGGCCTCCAGCAGTCTCTCCGGCCCCGTCTGCTGTAGCTCTCCCAAGGTGTGAGGGGCAGCTCCTTCCCACGCAGCGAGGGAGGGCACCTTGTGCTCAGAGTCCCCGCTCTGCACGCCGTGCTTGCCATCGCCCACGAGCAGGTGCCTCTTGTCCTCATGACGTCAGTGGGTTAGTCCCCCGTGGGGTGCAGCACCCGGGACCTAACGGGAAGTGGCAGGCGGGGTTCAGATGGAAGGTCGCCACCAACGCGCTGTGGAACCTTGGGAGGCGACTCCACCTTGCTGCCTCTCAGTTCCATTGTGGGCCAAACTGGCACAGCGCCCGCTCCCCACAGGGCACCCCTGACCTGCACAGCGCCCGCTCCCCGAGGGGCACCCCTGACCTGCACAGCGCCCGCTCCCCGAGGGGCACCCCTGACCTGCACAGCGCCCCCTCCCCGCGGGGCACCCCTGACCTGCACAGCGCCCGCTCCCCGTGGGGCACCCCTGACCGGCACAGCGCCCGCTCCCCGCGGGGCACCCCTGACCGGCACAGCGCCCGCTCCCCGCGGGCACCCCTGACCGGCACAGCGCCCGCTCCCCGCGGGGCACCCCTGACCGGCACAGCGCCCGCTCCCCGCGGGGCACCCCTGACCGGCACAGCGCCCGCTCCCCGCGGGGCACCCCTGACCGGCTCAGCGCCCGCTCCCCGCGGGGCACCCCTGACCGGCACAGCGCCCGCTCCCCACAGGGCACCTGCTCTCCATGGGGCACCCGCCGTCCGGCACAGCTTCGCACACGCTCAGGTGATGATCTCTGGCCCCAGCCACTCCAGAGCCCACAGGTTTATGTCCCGGGCCTTCTCCTCTGAGATCGCTCAGACGCACCTAGGCGCGTCCAAATGAGAAGTCTCGGCGCTCCTGTCCAGACACGGACTTCCCCTGCGGCCCCCGCAGAAGGGCCTGTCACCACCGTTCATGCTCTTGTGCACGTCAGAGACCTCAGTGTCATCCTTGACACTTCCTCCGATGTCACCCCCACATCCAATTCCTCAGCTAGTTTCGTTTCGTCTCCTAAATGTTTTTGAACTACAGCTGCTTTCTCTCATCCCACTGCCACCCCACCCCCAAGCCATCCTTGTCACTGGCTTGCCCGACTCTTAGTCCTGACCTCTTGACAGTCTCCTCTGCTCCTGACCTGTGCTGCGGCCAGAGCCATCCTTTATCCTACGATAAAGAAAATCTGATGTGTTGTTCTTCTGTTTAAAGCAGTCTAATGGCTACTCATCATTTTTTTCAGTGTAAAGGTAACAAAACAACATGTCCAGTCCCTGCACAGCTCATTCTCTCATTTCCATGGATGTTCCCCCTGCCCCGACCACAGGGCCTTTGCACATGCCGCTCACCCTCCTCATTAATTCATGTGCTTTGCTCCTGCTCATCCTCTACTCTCAGTCCAGAGACCCTTCTTTCTTGGGAAAGCTATTCCTGAATGAGCTGCCTCAGTTTACACCTAACCTGTCACCACCTGTGCTAACCTTGTGCATGTCCTTTTCAGCACTTCTCACGAGCTGAAACTTTAAACTGGTGGGGTTAATAGGTAGATAACCATCTGTCTACCTAAAGAGGCTGGAAGCTTCCTGAAGGCAAAGAACATGTCAACTTTGCCCTTCCTTTGATCTTGATCTTAGCAAAGCCCCTGGTTCATGGTAGCTGCTGGGTAAACACGTGTTGAGTGGATGATCGAGTGGTTCTATGGCTTGTACCTTGTTTGGACGAAGTGCCTGCGACACTCCACGAGCATCATCTTGCGGCCCCAGGGGTGCCATCGCCCTCGCCCCTCCAGAGGGTCCTCACTTTGCCTCTCGGTTCCTACATCCTCAGGGACCACGTACGACTTTTCCCACTGCACCTTCACCGGGAACGAGTCCAAACCCCTGTGCGTGGAGCTGGATGAGCACAACCTGCCCCGCTTCCCTGAGTGGATCACCATCCCGCTGGTGTGCATCTACATGCTGTCCACCAACATCCTGCTGGTCAACCTGCTGGTCGCCATGTTCGGGTATGTGCTCAGCCGCGTGGCCGCCAGGTGCCCACCCGGTGCCAGGCCCTGAGCCAGGTGGGGCTGGAGGTGCTGGGCAAGAGCAGCCAAGGTCCACCCTTGAGGATTTCATGTTAGAGGTCTGGAGGGGATTGGTGATCTGCAGGGGCTGGTGGCCTTAAAGGGACCATATTAAAAATACGTGTGTCCCTATAGCCATGCCTTAAGTTTATTTGATGCCAAAGACCAGCAGCTATGGCGACCTCCGGTGAATTCGGACTGTGCACGTAGCATCCTTGTAGCAGTCTCTGCAGACTACCATGATGCCGGCGGGCTGGTGGCTTAAGTGCAGTTCGGCTCACCTCCAGGATGCCTTGATTTTTATGGGGTTCAGTGGCACGGATTCTAGGACTTCAAATCAGCCTTTAGTTGGTGTTTTAAATTTTTCAGTTGAAATCAAAATACAAAGGGCAGAGTTGAAGAGGTGACTCCCCTTCAGGGCTTATGTCCAGCAAGGTTGAGGAATAATGATATGGTGACTCTAAAATATTTGTTTGGGAAATTCTCCTTAAGATATTTGGACAATAATGTTTTCCATTTCCACTCCATGTTTCTTAGGGGGGTTCTAAAAGTCCTATGTGGTAGTTTCGACGGGAGTTCAGTTTCACACTGCTCCTTTAGGGTAGATGGTCATTTTACGGACACGAATCCCAGCACTAATGTCTGACAGACAATTAACAAACAAATATGCAAATTTAATACATTATTTGTTAAACTTTGGGGTGGAAGAGAACTTTTGAGTTAAAAGCAGAAATCCAGAAGCCAGGACTGAAAAGATAAACACATTTGATTTCGTAAGGCACTTTTTAAAGCTCAAAGATACCTCAGAGGAAGTCGAACAACAAATGATAGGTTGGTGGAATGTCTCTGATGCTTATGATGAACAAAGGCTTTTAATTCCCAATACAGAAAGAATTTCTGCAAATTTATAAGAGAAAGACAACTCCACTGAAAAACTGTCAGAGAAAACGAACAGGCAATCCAGAGAAGGAAAATTCAAATGGCCAATAAATCTATGTGAAGGCACTCCGCCTTGTGGGGGGGACAATCCAGATTAGAGCAAGAGATGCTGGTTTTGAGCCCGTCAGGTGAAGGATGGCTCAAGGGAGCCTCCAGCTTTGGGACGCTGGGAAGTGGACATTGCCACTGGGAACGGGATTGCCTTTCATTCTTTGCAAAGTAGTTGAAAACAGCTAGTAAAAGGAATAACACACAGACCTTTGACCTGACGCCCACATCTGGGATCCATCCTAAAGATATATGCACAAAGATATCCACTGGACCTTTTTCAACGTCTCTCATAGGGGCCTGGTCAAATGAAGTGTGTAATATCCATACTATGGAATTATGCAGCTTTTAAAAAGACAAAATTACATCTATGTTTAGTGACTTGGAAGGACGGTTTTTAAAAATATAAAAAACAAATTGCAGACTAATTTTATGGTATAATTGTGTTTTCTAACAATAAAAAATAAGAACTTAAAAAATCAAGTGTATATTTCACTTGTTACAATGATCACACATTACTTTCATAATTTAGAAGAAGAAAATAAGGAAAGGACAGTTGTCACCTACAGCCCTGAGATTCCAAGGGGCACGGGCCTGCAGAAGAGGGCACCTGCCTTTGTGGGCCAGTGCCCTCCCCTTGGGTGGGGCTGGGTGGGCTTATTGCTCTGGGGACGTCACACATCAAAGGGACAGAGCAGTGGGCAGCCCTCTGGTCTCCCCGTGTCCAGAGAAGTTCTCCGGCCCACCCTCCACACTGCGGCCACAGGGATGTCTCTAAAATGTCTAAGTGTCTAAAATGTCATTGTTCTGCTTAACATTCTGGAAGGGTTGTAGTATTTCCCCACAGCTTTCAGGGTAAATTTCAGGCCCCTCGGCTTCCCAGGGCCATCCGTGACCTGGCCTCTGAACACAGCTCCAGGCTCCTCCCCTGCTACCCTCCCCTGGCAGATACCCATGTGTTCGTCTTTCAACAGGGTCACCGGTCACAGCTGATGCTTTTGCGTGTGCGCGTTCTGTCTGGATTCCCTGTTCCATCCCAACCCTCTCCTGCCAGGTGCTCGCTCGCTCTTTACGTAGCTACGCGCCACGTCCTCTGAGGGCCTTCCAGCCTGTGCAGGGACTCCTTGGGCCACATGGTGCTCTGCTCTTGCCCAGTAAACTCTGGAGCACGGAGATTGTGCCCGTAATTTCTGCATCTGGCATTTCATGGGTTTGTTCCATGAGTGGAGAGAACAGGTTCTTACCCATGTTTAGTTCATCATTCAGTTATCAGTTACGAGCTTAGTTCCTGGGGTGTCATATTATCGTACACTGAGATGCGTCAATGCCGAATAACAGGCCAGCAAGGGGTTTGCCACGTAAACGCGTAACGTCTGCTCTGTGCCGGGTGGTGGGCCACAGAGATCCTGCGGCCGTAGTGTTGTATGGCCTTAAAGAGGGAACGTGCAACCTTCTCTCTCACCGCCCCTCACTGGTGGCCAGGGACGGACTGGGGAGTCCAGGGCCTGCCTGACTCATAGGCAGCCAGACAATGTCACGATTGTCATTCATCCAAGTGATGTCCCAATGTCAGAGGGGCCCAGTGTCTGAGCTGGCGGAGAGGACGGGCAGGAAATGGGCCCTCATGCATCCACGAGAGGGGAGGTAGAGCAGATGGATTCCCAAACCTGAGGTAGAGGCGAGGAGGAAACGGGCTGGCCCTGGATCTTTGCGGCGCTGAGCTGTCCTGCCTGCTCCGGGCAGCCCTGCAGGAAACAGGCGCTGCAGGTGTCTGTGGAACTAACACAAAGGCCAACAGCTCCGGACGCCGTGACCTCTGAATGCCGCTAACTCGAGACTCTCAGTGAGGAATCTTTGTGCTGTGAGCCGTTCACAGAAGCCGTCACGAGGACCTTGTCACCTTTGTCATCCATGACCTGCATTCCCATCAAGGAATGATGGAAACGGGAGCTGAGCGGGACGGGAGCCCCACCCGCAGTTCCCGGGTGAAGGAGGGGCGAGGCCAGCGGCTTGGCATCTGTGGTTCTGACCACGTAACTCAGGTCTCTTTTCCACAAGCCCTGAGCCATCGCACCAGACCCCACTGCTGCCACGTTTGTTGCTAAGTGTGACAACTAGGGGACATCCCTTCCCTTGGGGAGCCTCCTGGATTAGTCCTGGCTTACGCCAGAGGCCTCTTCCATGCTGATCCCTGTCTGGGGACTCGAGAGCAGCGGAGGACACCCCGTCGTGATTCTCGGGTGAGATCCTCAGACGAACGCTTCTGGTCGTTGCTCATTGTTGTTCAGGGCTTACTCTGTGAGCAGATGGCCCCGGGCTGTGACCCCTGCCTGGCCCCACATCAAAATATTCATTTAAGAGCTTAACCATACACAATGGCAGCCTTATTAACTGCAACGTGAATGTCCCCGTGGGACTTCTGGAGGAGAGCTGGAGAGCTCTCTAGATGGTATTCGACAGCGGGAGGAAATGGCTGTGAACATCTGCGATTATCCTACATCAGAATTATCGATCCCAGGCCCTGTGTGGTCTATCAGAGGCATGGAGTGAATTTAAAGTCAGTAAGTGACTCCGGGTCGTTGTCACGGGAGCTGTGGCGCTTACAAGCTCTGCGTCCTGAAGATGCACTCCCCTGCACAGTTATGGAAAGGACTCGCCAAATATGTCCTGATGTAGAGCAATTTCTAAGAATAAATTTTTTAGAACCTTAGGAATAATATGTGCTTATTACAAATATGCAGAAAAGTAGAAAGAAGAAAAGAATCACCTGGTATAAACTAGAGAGTGGGTGCTGCTTCAGTGGTCCAAGGCAGGCTATCCTAACGGGGTGAAGAGGATGAGAAGAAGAACAGGTAGCTGTGATGATGACAATGGCTAGGGTTCCTCAGCGCTCTCCCACGCGGGGCGCGGGTTCCAGTGCTTTATGTGCGCTACTTCCTCTAATTATTAATCATTTTTGTGTAGGTGCGGGCTTACTACCATTTCACAAATAAGAGTTGGAGGCAGAGAGAGGTTAAGTTCCTGCTGCTAAGGGAAGAGATGACACGTAAACATATTAAATATAATGGAATGGAATGTAGCGTAAGCAGCGTGGACAGGCTCGTTCCAGAGGAGGGAGCTATTAATTGTGAGACGGTGTTGGAGGTGGACCTAGGAACTGCAGCAGCTGCCACATGGAGGTGACGTTTGCTCAGGACCCTGCACCTAGAACCTGGAGCACAGGTGGGAGAGGGAGGGGCAGGGAGATAGGCCTATCTGGGCAGGGGTCAGCTGCCAATGAGGGTGAAGAGGGATACAGGGGCTGGGACCTGGAGAGTCTCTTATGCCATATTACGGATTTTGGACATTTTCGTATAGGCGAAGGGAGAATGCATGGGGCTTCACTCAGGTGTATGGCTCTATCTTAATTGTGTTATTCTGTTAGCAATGAACTAACTTGAATTGTTGCTTCAAAAATCAGTGCAATGAACTAGCTGGTTGTCTCTTGCTGTTGGCTGCTGTTGGCGTTGTCCCTGCTTTTATTATGTGGCAGCATGACAGGGGAACCAGGAGGTGTCAGACATACACTCTGGGGCATCGGGAGAGACAAAACGTCAGGGTCACCCCCAGCCACGGAGCAGCACTGCCTGGATATTGCTGGCGTGTGGGGAGGAGTGACAAAGGAAAATGTCTGCAATCTGGGAATAGTTTGGAGGAGGTGCTCACCTGACAGAAATCTAGCTGACAAGTTTCCTGATTGCATGTCACTGTAAAATTCTTTCGTTGTGAATTTTTTGCAGACTTTGCATTCTGTTCTGTTGATCGGTCTTTCTGTTTCGGTTTTTTACTACCAAATGGCTTTGATTACTGAAGGTTTTTTTTTTTTTAAATCATTTTAACATCTGTTGTACAAGCCTCCCCCCCCCATTATTCTTATTCAAAACTTTCCTGGCTTTTCTTGTGGATTTAAAACTGTCAGAGCAGCTCAAGGCTCATCTTGTGAATCCTTTCCTCTTTCTTCTTCCAAAAAAACAGTCTTGTGAATTTTATTGTGATGATGTTAACTTTATAGAAACATGTAGGGAAAGTTGGCATCTTACCTCCCAGAAAAAAATAGTACGATCTCCATTTATTCAAATATATGTAATTTTTCAGTGAAGTTTAACGGTTTGTTTTGCATGGGTCTGGCAGATTTCTTGTTCATTTATTTCCAGCCATTTGTAGCTGTGAGAGAGATACTATTTCTCTTATGTTTTTCTCAGTGACTACTTTTTGATATGTAGGAAGGATTTTAAGGTTTTTCCTATTTATTTTGGAACAAGTCTCCCTACTGAATTATCTATTTTTTCCTTTTTCTTTTTATGATGTCATGGAAGGTTCCTCCTGTTTTTGGTTTATTAAGTTCCCTTGTTCTTCTCTTTTTTTTTTCCTAATCAGAAAAGGATGTTGAATGTTGTCAGAAGACTTTCTAGCAACTATTGAAATGGTATTTTTCCTTTTGATCTAGTATTATGATGAATTATACAAATGATGAATTATATAAATGTTCTTAATATTTAGTCATCCTTCTAGTCTGTGGTCACGGAATATTATTCTTTTAATATACTTGTGGATTTCATTTATGTACAAAGCTATCTGAATTCTGGACGTCTGTTATTTCTTAGTAACATCTCCAATCTCAGTGAACTTCTGGAGTTTTGTCCCTCCGTGGGGGCTTCTGCCCCCGCCTCCTCTTCCGCTCCACTGAGGGTGCTTGGCTGGTTCTAGGAGATGGACCACGGCTGTCACTGCAGATCCCCAGACAGCTGGGCATTTGCTTGGGACAGGACCCTGCGGGCACAAGACATCACTGGAGATGTAGAGTTGAGGGACAATTGCAGAATTCTCTCAGGGGAGCCACCAGGTTGTCAGCGGTGGGCAGGGAGGCTTGGGGAACCGTCTGAGTTGGGGCAGGTAAGACCCTGGGCACGAGAGATGGTCTCTAAGCTGCTCCGCTGCTTTGGTGCCGGCACCAGAAAGCCCTTCTCTGCAGAGCTCAGTTTCTCTGCTACAGAATTTGAAAACAATGTCTGAAGAATATCAAAATTATTTTAGCAAAGCAGTTTGAGGCAGTGCTCAATTGTGAGAGCCCCCCCCCCCCCCCCCCCCCCCCCCCCCCCCCCGAACACTCATGTCTACTTTGCTGAGTCCAGAATTCACTTGAGAGAAAAAGAACATTTTGGAAGCTGCTGCCATGCGGGGAAGGTGGACCTCAGTGTATAAATAGACCTCAGCGTTCTACATGCAAAGGGGCTTTGGGGTATTAACATCCGCTTATCAGCCAGCTCCCCTCTGCCCCCTGGGGTGTGTGTAAGGATTTTGACCATTTGTCTGGAAAAGGAATGTTGCTCCTGGATCCACCCTGCCCCGAGTACAGCGGGGGCTGCCGTTCCAACTGGAGGGTCCCATAGTCAACAGGGCTGTCCTGAGAACACGTTGAAATGCTGACATGCAAGGCAGAGCCCTTTGAAACGGAGAATGATACAAATGCGAAGCCTTATTGATGGGTACTGGCCTTAACATAGACTTTCCGGGGGGGTGGGCAGCCAGGGCTTCGGTTTGGCAACATGCCCCGAAAGACTCGGTGTCTGCAATGCTGTGCCCGTCCGCTCCTCTCTGCCTCGTGAACACCATTCTCAGCTCGCAGGCTGTACAGAAACAGGTGGGGAGGTTGGATTTGGCCCCTGAGCGGCAGTTTGCCCATCCCTATTCCAGATGATCTGGGAGTTATGAGCCGTTTTTCCCTGACTCTGAGTGAGCAGTTAAGCCACAGAGCAAATCTCTTCCTCTGCGACCCTTCTCGGCTGCGGTTCCACTCTGAGCTCTCCGAGGAAGGGAGGGAGTCCCGCCTGCCTTTCCCCTGCTCTAAGAATCCTAAGTATTCCTTCTTCCAATGGGACTTATTACTTCCTTTTGGATGGAACCTCAGAAAGCAACATTTGATGCACTAGAATGGATACAGTTGCTTTTTTTTATGTGTGATTTTGGGGCAGTGAATATAATCCATTTTTGACTAGCTACGTAAAAGGTTACATTACTTTTAGGGACAATGATTTGAATGGGGATAGTTATTCCGGACTTCATCAATCTAGGGTGCTGTTGTCCTGTGTCACGGCAGCGGCAGAGGGGTGCAGTCTCTTTTGCAGGCAGGAGGGTGGGTCATGGTGCGTGGTATCAGTCTCAGCGCAGCCTGACCTACATCCGGAAGAAACCCCGGGCTGACTGCTCGATTCAGTTTGCTTCACTGGAGTGAATCACAGCCCTGCCTGTTTTTCTCCTGAAAAAATCTACCATTCAGGATTGACGAGAGGATCCATCAGTAACTACTTTACATGCCGAGTATAGGAGCTTATGCATAATAAATGTTTAATAAACATGGGTCCCTTCCCTTTGGAGACCTCTCCCTGTTGGAGAGGCACTTGCTGCAAAGGTCTGCCTTGCTCAGAATCCAGGACGTGGTCTACACCAGACGTGAGTCTACACCCCAGAGGCATTCCATGCACCATTGAACACCACGATAAAGCTAAACTTGTAAGCAAAGCCGTAACCATTGTCTGTGTAGGTTAGTATTTAAGTAGGTATATGATCTTTTCTTAGCCTAAGATATTTAAGTCTTAGACTGCAATGTACCACGGTGCAAGAATGAGGTCTCGCAACAGCCGTAAACAGTTTCTCTGCCTGTTCTCTTCACTGAGGTTTGGCCTCTGAAGACATTACCCAGGATTTTGAGAACACAATGCTCTCCCTTTCAGGGTTTGCGAATAGATTTCAAATGGCTCACTGCTGCTTCTTTGGCTCTTGAAGGCATGATTTGATATTAGCAATAAAAGTATCTTTGGATGTTTGAACTTTACAAATTGTAAAGTGCTCTGCAGTAATCTAAGATGCTAAGCTAGGAAGTAGTCCTATAAAATCCTTTTGAAATAGAGCATTGCTTAAAACCTTTCACGCTGCGCTCCATGAAGTGGTATTGTGTCGTGGTGAAGCCGAGGGACGCTGGTCTGGATGGCAGGGTCTATGTCCCAGTTTCAACACCTCCTGATTGAGGGACTCAGGCAGCTTGCCCGAGCTGCACCTCAACTTCCTGATCTGCTAACTGTAGGTGGTAATAGGACTTAACCGTACAGAGTTGCTTGTAGATTAAACCAATTAATTTAAGCAGACTGCTTAGAACAGTGTCTGTTATATAATGAGTGTTAGTCTATTTTATAGTTTGGATTTCATTTGTAACTGAAAAAAAAATCATTGAAATAATCAGTTTTGGGGTAGGACACAAAATATATATTTTCATAATTATGTAAGTAATTCATAGTCATCGCACAGTGCTTGGCCAGCACACGGAAAACAAAATGAAGGGTGCCTGAGATGATTGCCACGCGGGGTTGCTCCATTAATTGTGATTTGCATAGTGAGACCATGTTGTAAGTGCAAATTGGAGCCTAGTTATTTTCACTTAACATATATGTGAGCATTTTCCCAAAGTATAAAAATTATTCATGAGCATAATTTTTAATGGCTGCATAATGAAATCATATTGATTAACCATAACAGTTTTCTTCGAGTTAAACATTTAGGTTGTTCCTTTCCCTCGGGGTAGGGAGACTGTTACCAGTAGTGTTCTGGGCAACAGCCACGTGTTTATATCCATTTACATTTTTTTTCTCTGTATCTCCCTTATTCTTAGGTTGAATTCCCAGAAGGAAAGTCACTGGGCCAAAGGGATGGACATTTTTAGGGCCCTTGATTAGTGCTAACACACCGTTTTCCCAAACTGTTCACAATTAAACATGTTAGGGGCACAGCATCCCTAGGAGGGTCAACATCTGGGGGCTTTTTGTATCTCACACAATAACAATGAATGAGAAAAGAGAATCTTTGAAAAAATCTTGAACTAAAAATAATTTTAAAGTTCATTGAACATTTTTTTTGGTGATTAAAAAAAAAAAACCATACCCGAAGCCAGACCGACTTTGGGCCCAGCATGAACTGAAGGTCGCCTGGTGCGGAATTGTCCTGGCCCTTCAGCCAGGATGGGTTCTTCTCCCCTGGCTAGACTTACGCGATTGCAGAAATAGCCCCATACCAGTGTCGGCGTGTTTGGCGATGCAATGGTGAGGCACGCAAAACTTTGCTCAGCCTCGGCCTTCTCTCCCCTCTCGCCAGCTACACGGTGGGCACGGTGCAGGAGAACAACGACCAGGTGTGGAAGTTCCAGCGGTACTTCCTGGTGCAGGAGTACTGCAGCCGCCTCAACATCCCCTTCCCCTTCGTGGTCTTCGCCTACTTCTACATGGTGGTGAAGAAGTGCTTCAAGTGCTGCTGCAAGGAGAAGAACGCCGAGTCCTCCGTGTGCTGTGAGTGCTTTTCCCTCTGTGCTTGGGGCCGCAGCGGCGACTTAGCTCAAGGAGGGAGGCCTGGTCCCATCTCAACAGGGAGGAGTTCATGGGGACTTCACGGCTCACATCTGTACCTGGGCAAACGTCCGGCGTCAGGCCAGCGATAACACCCTTGAGGGAAAGAGTAGATGAGGAAGTGCCGTAGGTCTGCCGGGATACCCTTATTTGGGGGAATCAAACATAATAATAATGTAAATAGTGTGTTGAACAAGCCGTATTCATGTGTCAAATAATGACTTTGTTTCTGCTTTTCATTGCTTCTGTGAAATTTATTCTCTGGCAAACTCGAACCTTGACTCCAGCAGGGTTTCTGGTCACCTGTAGGGAAATAGAAAATTGAAAAATATTACAATTATTTTACTTGATAAAACATCATCCCAATTTAGAAATCGGAGTGTACGTCCAATCCATTAACCCGCCTATCAGTTGCTCTCCAGAGGGAGACTTCCCTCGAACCAGCAGTCCTGGCTGGGGGCGCTGTCAGGAGGGGCCACTGCACATGCCCGCCCTGTTGGCACCTTCCTTCAGGACGGCAGGAGTCACCTGCCCACGTGTCGGTGTGTTCTCTCTCATGTGGTCACCTACTTCCTTAGCCCTGGCAAAATGGGGGGTGCAGGCCACCCCGCTACTCTCCTCACCCTGCTGTGGGAGCAGCCGTCAGCCGGACTCTGTCACCCTTGGCTCCGCTGTCCCCTGTAAATATGGGAACTGGAACCTGGCTGTCCTCCAGGCCTGTGGAAACCCGCGCCAGGCTTGGGTTCCTAACGCCTGATCCCACGGCCACCCAGCCAGTCTCCCCAGCCCGCAGGCACGCGCAACCCCATCGGGCATGCAGGAGGGAGAGGCCTACTTTTGTTCCTTTGGATGTTTGGACACAAAAGAAAAGACAACAGGGGCGCTTGCCCGTTCCCCTCGCCCCCAGCCCCAGACCTAGGCCAAGGGAGCCGTCTGGGGGTGGGCACAGCTGCGGGCCCACGGCTCCAACCGGCATGGTGAGTGCCCGGGCACACGGGGCTTAGCGCACTCGAACGTCTTTTGATTTCTTTTAAAAATCGTTAGAAAAAACCAAACTTTTAGATCAAAGAAAATTTTTAAATATATAAATCTATTTGTTTTTATACCAATTCGGTCATGAAATATTTTTAACACTTTTTTATAAAGGAAGGGACTTGTGATGGCACATGTGCCTAGGGCCTAGGGCCTAGGGCGACCAGCTTGTCCTGGTTCACCCCAACGTCCCCATCTTAGGCCTGAGAGTCCTGCGTCCCGGACCTCCAGTTAGGGTGGCCAGCTCGTGCCCTTTCGCCCAGGGCCATCCTGATTGCGAAGTTGAAGGCCCTGCCTACACAGAGCTCCCTCAATTTCTGAGCCTGCTGGTGACTCTGCCAAACCTAGAAAAGTCGTAAAGTGACCCTTCTGAGGGCCTGTCCTTGTTCAGGGCCAGGCTGGGATGGCTGGATGGCTGGATGGGTAGATGGCTGGGATGGCTAGGATGGCTGGGATGGCTGGGATGGCTAGAATGGCTGGGATGGCTGGGATGGCTGGATGGCTGGGATGGCTGGATGGCTGGATGGCTGGATGGCTAGATGGGTGGGATGGCTGGGATGGCTGGATGGCTGGGATGGCTGGATGGCTGGATGGCTAGATGGGTGGGATGGCTGGGATGGCTGGATGGCTGGGATGGCTGGATGGCTGGATGGCTGGGATGGCTGGATGGTTGGGATGGCTGGATGGCTGGATGGCTGGGATGGCTGGATGGCTGGATGGCTGGGATGGCTGGGATGGCTGATGGGTGGATGGCTGGGATGGGTGGATGGCTGGGATGGGTGGATGGCTGGATGGCTGGGATGGCTGGATGGTTGGCCTCCGCTCCCTGGAGCACCCAGTGGGCTGTGGGCTGGCTGTTCCCGCCATCCGCATGTACTCTCACGTGTTGCGTTGCCTGGGCTATTTGTTGGTGGGGAGCCCCGGTGTCCCCTAGCAGGGGTTTCCATGCAGAGCAGCTGGGTTCCTGCAAAAAGCAGAAGCTGCCCTGCCCCAGGCCTTGTTCAGAAAGTCAGGTGAAGTCACTTCTGCTGCATCCTATCGGTCAAAGCGAGTCACAGGCCTGCCGTGATTGGAGGGGGTGGAGGATGAGGAAGAGCGGCCTCCAAGCTAGGTGGAAGAATGTGTGGCCCTATTCTGCCACCTGCCGCAGCAGGTAGCACCTGACCAAGCGGGATGTGCTGATCTTCTGACAGGGCCTCCCCTCCCCTCCCTGAGGGCCTGGCGCTGGCCTGTCCGCAGCGGGTGAGCCCTCCTGCCCCCAGTTCAATGGCATAGGTGGGGGCAGGTGCATGGGGCTGGCCTGTCCTTAGCTCAACTGCCTTGTGAAGCTTAGGTAGTCTTGAGCAGGCCAGCATTGTCTTTGATGCCTCGAATGATTTGAAATGAAATTTTCTGCCCTCTCACTTCTGCAGCCGCATCCGCCCCGGGAGCGCTCGGCGCCCCAAGCTCAGGCAGTGGAAACGGAGCTGTCAGAACTGGCTTCTTTGTTGCACTCGGAACTTGGCTGCTTTTCCAAAATTGATAGATGTTCACAAGTCATTTGAAGACCTGGCTGTCTTCCATCTTTGCAAAACCCTTTCCTGAGCCCGTCCTTGTGGAGCGGGGTCCGTGGTTAACGCAGATGTCATAGACAGGCGTACACTTGGCTCCAGGAAATGACCTTCTGCAATTTGGGATAGAGATGAGCTCCTTGATATTTATAAATTATTCAACTAATCTTGTTACTGCAGAGGAGGAAATATCTTTTCCTCTATACATCTTAGTCTCGTGGCTGAGTCCCTATAAAAACAAGCCAGAGTTAGAAGAGCGTGCAGATTTAGTTAATGGAGGGTTTGCGTGATTCGGGAACCTTCGTAAAGAAATCAAGAAACAAACTGGAGTGATTTTTTATAGTAGGTTTGGTGAAGAATGGAGGGTTGTGGAGAAATAGGGCAGGGAAAGGGAGCCTGATACAATCTAACGGTCACAAGCTGAGCAAGGCCTGTGTGTTCAGCCTCCTCTCTGTGTCCCCACAACCTTGGAGATGAGGAGGCCCCTGTCCTCTGGGCATAAGGTGGCCACCTCTCACACGAGGGTGCTGTGACCTGCTCTAGGGAAGGTCAAAGAGCCTTCCTAGGTTTTAGGACCTGCTTTATGGGAGGAGAGTGAGGAAAAGTCACAGACCTACTGATTTGCAGTTTTCTCACGTTCTTTCAGCTCAAAATATTCGATATGCCATGGTGCCATATCTTGGGGTAGTGTGTCCTAAGCCCCAGCGTCCTTTATATTCTAGGTAGCCACCAGGAACCAATGAAAAAATTCCCATAAAATGTCTAAACAGGGGGATGAAACAAAGGAAAACACCTGAGTTCTTATAAACCCCAAAAGCAAGAGCCTGCCAACTCCTTTCCTGCTTTGTAAAGCTCACCCACGTTACCTGCTGATCTGAATTTAAGAAAAACAGAGTAAGCGCGAGGATGGATGGGGGCTGTGCATAGGCATGCAAAGCAGAGCACAAAAGAGGGCACGGCCTCCGTTAGCACCTGGGAAATAAATGGTGTGGACACGGTCAGCTTGCAGGAGACGTTTAGTCCTTAGCAGGTGTTAACGCTTGGTTCTGGGGACACAGCCATGATCAAAGGCACGTGGGGCTGGGCTTGCGGCTGGGGTCTGGTGAGAGCTGGGCCAGAGGTGAGACGGCGGGTGTCCCGGGGCGCCAAGGTGCAGGGGTGAGGAGCCTGCGAGAGCGGACTCAGCAGAGACCCCTCACGTGACTACCCCGGGGCAGCCCGGCCTGGGCATGCGGCGCGGAGCAGGACAGAAGCCCCCACCCTTGCATGGGCTCACTCCCCGGGGGATTGACGAGGAGAATGAAAACTAAAAAGCCTTAGTTGGAAAGCATGGGCAGCACTGATTTTAGGGAGTGTGCAGAGAGCCATGTGGACTGGATTCTCCCTTAGGTTTTATTTCCCAAAGTGCCCTCAACTCCCAATTCTCTACCTAGAAGAGCCTTTTCTTTTTCCCAGTGTGCTCCGGTGGGGGGCGTATCACTAGACCCTCCCCTCCCTAGCACCCTATAATGACCGTTCTTGCCCAGGTCACGAGAGGGGGCATCAGGATTTGAGGGGCCTCATTTTATATGGTGGACTGAGGGCCTCCCCAGATGGGCCCTGGGAGTTTCTTTGCTCACTTCTGTCTCGAGGGACACAAGATGTGGCCACATAGAGGCGGCTCTAGCCCGAGACGAGAGTGGGTCAGGGAAGGCCTTCTGGAGGAAGGGGCTATCTAAGCCAAGACCCGGAGGGTGAATTGCAATCAGCTGGGCAAAGGGGCAGAGGCTGGGGTGGGCCCACGGGGGAGGAGTGGTCAGAGGGGGGAGGGGGGAGCGGTGAGCTGAGGCGGCAGAGGAGACCCCGGGGTGGAGGGTCGTGGGATCCGTGGAAGACTTGGGCTGTGTCCTGCAGCCAGGTTCTGGGGCCATACAGGCCCCAGCCCTCCACGTCGCTGTGTGCCCTCCTGCTTCCCAGAGGAAGGAGAAAATGTAGCCAGGGACATGGCCGTGCAGGACATGGTGATGTGAGTTGAGAAACATCCACATCACAACACCACATAAAATGAGGCTCCTCAAATCCTGATGTCCCCTTTGGTGACCTGGGGAAGAACGGTCATTATAGGGTGTGAGGGAGGGGAGGGTCTCGTGATATGCCCCCCACTGGAGCACACTGGGAAAAGGAAAAGTCTCTGCTAGGTAGAGAATTGGGAGTTGAGGGCATTTTGGAAACAAAACCTAAAGGGGAATCCAGTCCACGTGACAACAGGAATAGGGTTAGGTTGTTCTTCCCTCCACGCTGGCTTTTGCCGCAATGAGTTACCATTCCTCTGCTTGGTGCATGCCTTGTTCCTGCGATTCCTGGGCCCCGTGTCTTCTGATGGCTGTTGGATATGTTTGTGTCCTGGTTTTTCCCCCACAGTATCTGATAAAATGGTCACCAACTGCCATCTTTGGATCATGTTCTATACGGGGCTGATCATTCCTGTCCCTTTAGTGTAACCCCAAATATTTTGAAGATGCAGAAAGTAAAATATAAATTTTACTAACCTAGGCATGATAATTGGTGGCAATTATGAAGAATTTAACTTGCAAAGAACTTTTTGTGGGGTTCTTTAAATACATAGAAGTGGAGGCAAGATACTCAAATATGACCTTAAATATTGGTCATGACATACTTCCCTATAGCCGTGCGCCCTGAAGCCTGGCTTTCAGAACGTAAACTCCTGTCACAGCTTACAGGGGCATCATAGCCAGCTCTTCTAACAGCATTATTTTAAGACATTAAGTGTCACTCTGGGGATGTCACTAACTATCAGACATATGCGATTGCCTTTCTTAATGAGGAAAGTGTTTTGACAACCTGGATAAGTTGGCGTCTTTCTCCCCCTCATTTTGTCTTGGAAGACACAATGACTCATTTCTAATGCGAAGAATAAAAAGTCTTTGTATCAGAAATGGGATTTGGAAGTTCAGCTGCGGGATTTGACTGTACTCGAACATGATACCCAGATATCAGAGGCACTTAATGACAAGCCCGGGAGTACCTTTGGTCTGTCTTGGAACCATGTTGCGTTGAGCGTCCCTGGGCCCCGGGCGATGACCTAGTCTATGCCTTCAGATAACAGAAGCCTTGCAAGTTTCTTATTTTCTTCTGAATGGTTCTAGAGAAAAAGCAACGGATAAAAGTTGCAGCAAGAAAGATTTTTGGCTCAGTATAGAGAAAAAACAATGTATAGCAATTAGTGCTATCTGGAAACGAAATGACTTACTCTGAGGTAGTGAGCTAATTGCCTGTCACTAGTGGGAATCAGGCCGAGGATGGGTGGATGGAGAAGCTGGATGGGATAAAGCTCCTTTCTCCAAAGACATGTCACATTCAGTCCAGGATCAGTGGAATCCGGAAACTCGGCATACAAGTAAGGACAAATTATTAATATTACAGTACTCCGGATTAAGGATGAGGTCGAAAAGGCAGGACAAAATATATTACATCCCCCCAAAACTTATTTAGTGATTAATCACAATATGAACATAAAATGAAAAAACATTCCCTATCATGGCCAGAAAGTGGGAAGGAGCCCAGCTTGAGGCAGCGACCAGATGAGTCAGAAACGAGTGATGTCAACCTGGACTTGTCTGCTCGGTGGGCTTCTGTCCTCAGAGTGATTGGGGAAACGGTGTGAACTCTTGACGTTTTCCATCTTCAAACGGTTCTTATTCTCAGGAGGAAATAAAGAAATAGAGGGAGTGGGAGACCACAGAAGGACAGGATCTTTCTCCACCCAGTGACGATGCAGTGACGATGAGAAAGAGGGAGCCGAGAGCCCCGTTGGCTACCTGGAGACTCCCCAGGGTCACGTATGGTCACTGCCTGCCCATTTGCTCCCCCTCCTTGGAGATTCCTAAATCCAGAAGCCACAGCAGCGTGGTTGCCAGAACCTCTGGTTGGCAATTAGTTTCCTAACTATACTTTGCTTAGGTTTCCCAATGAGGGGAAGTCATGGGTTTGATTTTGAAATTCTCCTTCTTTGGATAAAAATGCAAAATGTTTCAAATAATTTTCAGAAAAGTAGAACCCAGACTTTGACTGTTAGTAATTTTTGGTGATGTCTTCAAGCAATAAAAAAAGCATACTACCCAGTAATTGCTTTTTAATAAAATGTATTGTTTTATATGATTCAGAGAGCAGTTCATATTCATTGTAGAACATTTGAAAAATGCGGAAAAGCCTAAATAAAGCTGAGGAGCACATGTCACCTGTCATCCAGAGATAAATACTGTCAACATGCTGGTGTTCATTCGTTATTCTTATGTGGATGTTTAATAATTGGATTGCTCTATGCATACACATTTATAATCTAACTTGTTTAACTAATAATACATTATAAACACTTTCCATATGCATAAATAAAAACCTATATGACAATTTTTAACCATGAAACCCATGGAAATAATTAAATAACCCATGGGAATAATTAATTTAACCAATCCATTGTCACTAAATATGTAGATTGTTTTGACTCTTTTGTTAGCATATAACATTGTCATAAAGAGTTTTATGCATTCATTTTTGAGCACATCAATAATGTTTTTCCTTTGAGTTATTTCTAAAGAGAAATACCTAGATAAAGGGTGTGCCCACTTTGAAGTCTTTGTATATTGCCTGTTTTCCCCAGACCGCTACTAACCTAAGGCTGTGACAATTGCCAGATTTTCCCATTATGTGGGAGTCCTGTTCCTCCACATTTTTGCCAAAACAGGATATAGTCATTGTTTCAGACCCTGCTAGTTTTCCAGTGTGGTTGGTGAAAACGCCACGTCATCATTTCAACTAGTGTTTCTTTGACTGTTACAGAGGTTGATCATGTTTTCTGGGTCCTTTGTCATCCTTGCTCTTTGTCCATCCGTGTCCAGATGTGTCTGTCCTCTCTGTGTTATGTTTAAGTACCTGCCTTGGCCTTTACATATTTTGGTTTGGATAAAAGACATTGGAAGCCACAAAATACAATTGGAAAAAATTAGTTAAGAATTACTTTGTAAAGTGAATAACTACCATTGAAACATAAATCCATATTTGCTATGTAGGATTTGCTTAAATCTAGCCACTTACACATTGGTTCTGCCTTTGGCCCCCAATTAATTCTTTTTAAATCCAGAAAGATCTTATAATTGTTCCTAAACTCTAAGATGTTGATGAATAAATTTAAATGGTAATTTAAAAGTAAAAACTACATAAATTTATTCCAGGCGGACACCTGTAGGAACATATGTACTTCCCTGTCCCTGTGAATCCAGGTGTAGGGTTGATGTCCGTTGCATTGGTAACTTAAGCAGAGGCGACATGGTGATCCTTTCCTCTGTTTTCTGTCATCTGGAAGGCTCAGGCACTATAGGAAGCTGAGCTAAGAATCTTAACTGGAGCATGGCCTAGGCGAATTCTACAGCATGTTCTGGCTTAGGTGAGTTTTCTTTGAGGTCCACACCCAGACTGCATGTTTCAGGAGGACAGGAGCAATGTTTTGGGCTTATTTTCCTCTCCTTTAAAGTTCCTACCTCAGTTTCAGGTTGAGAGTCAGTACAAAATCCATCAGAAATTATCCAACTGAATGGTTTAGCATTTTTACATCATCAGGATGAAAGAAAAGCACATATCAAATGTGAGAGCCAAACTCATTAGTGGAATGATTTTGCTAAGTCACAAAACACAGAGGATTTGGACCGATCTCCGTTTAGAATAAAGATTGCCTTCCTCTTTCACACAGGCAGCTCCAATTCTTCATCGTCACCAGGAAAGCATTACTGCTCCGCCACACTAATCCTGTCACCAGGAAGTAGCTTTAGGCAGATCTGCCTGCTCAGGACGGATCTGATTCTCCTACTTTTGGAGTCTTAAAAAATGCCTGGCAGGTGTTTATTTAGGAGGCAAGGAGCAAATGAAACAATTTAAATGTTTTTCTTTTTCTCATTATTCAAGGTTTCAAAAATGAGGACAACGAGACTCTGGCGTGGGAAGGTGTCATGAAGGAAAATTACCTTGTCAAGATCAACACGAAGGCCAACGACACCTCGGAGGAGTACGTTCATTTCTCTTTGCAAGGCTTCCTTTGTATACGTAAGCCGGCAGGGCGCAGGCAGCTCTCTGAGCAAACTCAGTGAAGGGCGTTTTCAGCAGAGAGCAATAGCACCACAAAGACACTGCCCAGGCAGTTGAAGACGAGAAACACATAAATGTGTGCCAGCCTTTTAAGAAGGTGAAAAATGCCACCCACCTACTGTCCCGATTGTTCTTCAAGGCCCTGGGGGAGAAGGAGATGTTTGGAGCCTGCAGTGCAGGACCATGGAACCTGGTTAACAAGAGGGTGGGTCCCCGTGTCATGGCTGCAGAGGTGGGTTCCAGCAAGACTCACGAGTCATGAGTAATTGGCATTACCTTGCAGGTGCCACTCACCTATTTATCTCTGCAATGAAGACGTATAGAGATTAGAAGATGGAAAACCCATTTAGTTGATCTGTTACAGGCTATCCATGAAAAGTTATGAGCATCATTTATGAATCACATGGAGTTGTGAAAAACATCCACATGATTCGTAAATACGTTTGTTAAACATCTTATGAAATAGATCGGTCATAGCTAAGTCTATAGGTGGTCCATAAGGAACGTGTTGTGAAGCCTACAGAAGCATGCTCTTCTTACTGTAAGGGGTAACATTCTGCACTGACAGCTGTCACGCTTCCTGAGAGTTCAAAAATACACCTCAAGATTCACTCTAATAAAATATGAGTATCTACAAGCACAAGGAGCCCCTTTGTTGGGTGGAGCACAGCTGGTGAAAGAGGCATGGGAGGCTCACTGTCTTGGAGCAACAGGGAGGGCACCGTAGCACCCCTCTGCTCGTAGACTCTGAGATCAAGGTTTTGGGAGGGAGGGACAGACCTTCCCAGCCATCCTCTACCACCCTACTAGCAGCGGTGGTGTTTATATGCTCTCCTTCTAATTGGTATTAGAGAGGAATTCCGCTTCCTTTGGGCATTAGGAAGAAAATCAGAAAAGCAAACACGCTGATCCTTGATTTAGCTGAAAGTGAAAATGACCTGAATTCTGTACTTGAAAAGACTGGAAAAGGGAGCCTGACAACCCTCTCTCAGTCTCTTTTTCTCTTGCTCACTTTCTTTTTTATTTTTATTTTTTAACTTCCTTGCAGAATGAGGCATCGGTTTAGACAACTGGATTCAAAGGTATGGTTCTGTTTATAGTTTGAGAATTTTTTTTTTTTTTTTTGTCACTGATATTTTTGAGCTTTCAGCTAGAGGCCAGTGGTTATGGCAAGAAAATAAAAGAAGTTAAGTGTTAAAAAAAACATACTAAATGTTCCATATTCCGCTGTCTTCGCTCACCGTGGAAGGGCTGGGTGCTGGGGCCCAATTGCTCCCTATGCTCCCGGCCTGCGTGGGGAGGAGACGTGAAGTCCACTGCCATGGCCCCCGAAATCTTTCTACTTCTGTCTGACTCGGGGCCCCCTCTTCTTTTTCATTCAGCTCTTGGGACAAGTGAAGATGCTTGCAATTGCAGGGAACTCCAGAAAGCCCACAAGAGCTTTTAGGAGCCCGTATGCCTCTATGCTGGTCTTTGCTGCCACCCTGGTTTGGTACCTATTTTATTTGAAGGGCATCGCAAACGTGTGCGTGAACACGGGTGAACACCAGGCACAGGGAGAGTGTGCCTGCCCCCACTCTGAGCTGGTAGCCAGAAATTATGATCAGGTGCAGCAGAAATTACAATTGATCTCTAGGTGCTGGATGCCTGTTAGGCTCTGAAGAGGAGGTGCTATTCAGTATTCTGTCATTGGAATTTTGAGGATGGCATTCTGGAGGATGACGTTCACAGACTCTCCCGGCGTTGTGCTGCGTGGTGGCTAGACAACACCCCATCTGGTTTGGCAAATCTCCAGCTCCCATTGCCTTGTCCATAGTAGGACCTCAATCAGTGTTTGTTGAATGAATAAATGAACAAAAGATGCCCTTTGCAGAGCACTGACATGATAGTTTATCTGTTTAGAGTTTCTCGTGTGTTTACTTATGTGCTATTTATCCCAATGTCTGGCAGCTGCGAAGGCCGGCCTGAGTCTAGGGTAGCATGGATCGCTCTAAGCAGCTACGAAGACAGGCAGTATGAACCAGGGGAGCACTAAGGGGAAGGAAGTGGAGGACTGGGTCATTCTGTGTAGAAACGTGCTTACCTCTTTATAGGGCTGGATTTTATTCCCCCGCAAGGGAAGGCTCCAGGGAGTTCTAAAACCCCAGAGGGAGGTGTCTCAAACGCTTCTTTCAAGGTGCTGAGTGCTCAGAATGGCCATGTGGGAGGGGCTTAGGCAATGGGGGTGGGGGCGGGTGGGGAAGGCACTGGAGACTCGTCCAGGTGTTGTGTTTGTAAAGAACACCGTCCAGTTCACGGTTGTTGTTTGTTGTTTACCCGTGCGTTTATTTGGGTGGCTTTGGAGGGAGCTGGTGGCACGCTGTCTCAGGGGTCAGGCTAACGCTTCCCCAGGCCACACCCCGGTCCCGACCCTACTCTGGGACGGGCTGAGGATGGACAAAGGAGGCAACAGGGGATGCGGGAAGAGAGGGGCAGGGAGGACACCTGGCCCTGTGTCAGAGGAGAGTCAAGAAATTCAGGGATGGGGACAAGCTGACCTAACTCCCAGGGGCAGAGCTGTCCGTGGACCGGGACCCCCGCTGCATGGTGTAGGCCCCGCCGTCACTTGTCACTCGGTGGTCTCACTGCCTCTGTTGTCTCCCCACCTGTGTCCTCGTACCTCCCCCTCTGAGCTACAGGACATCCCCTCCTTCCCACTCACCAGGAACTGTAGGCCTCGTCTTTTGTTTCTTGAGCAAGCTTTTGGAGATTTTTCTTTTTTTGCTTTTAAGTTATTTTTAAACAGCTTTATTGACATATCACTGAGATATAAAATTGTATACACTTAAGGTGTACAATTTGATGTTTTGATGCATGTATACATTGAAAAATGATCACCACAATTCAGCCCAGCTAATTAACCCATCTATTCCCTCTCCATCATTACCATTTGTATGTGTTTTGTGTGTGTGTGTGTTGGAGGGGGTGAGATTTAATTTACAGTCTATCCTCTTAGCAAATTTCATGTGTACCATACAGTGTTGTGAACTCTGGTTACCAGGCTGAGCAGTAGATCTCTAGAACTTATTCATTCTGCATAGACGAAACTTTGTGCCCTTTGACCAACATCTCCCCATTTCCCCTCCCCCTAGTCCCTGGCAACCACCATTCTACTCTCTGCGTCTATGAGTTTGACTATTTTAGAGTCGACAGATAAGTGATATCATGCAGTATTTTTGTGTCTGTCTTAATTCACTTAGTATGAGGTCCTCTAGCTCCATCCATGCTCTCACAAATGGCAGGATTTCCATCCTTCCTTATTTTAAGGCTGAATAATATTCCATTATATGTATGTACCAGGTTTGCTTTGTCCATTGGTTTGTTGAGGGACACTTAGGTGGTTTCCATATTTTGGCTGTTGTGCATAATGCTGCAGTGGACATGAGAATGCACCCATCTCTTTGTCTTCTCTCTCATTTTTGGATTTATTATTTGTATCTTCTCTCTTTTTTTATTAGACTAGTTAAGGGTTTGTTGATTTTGTCTTTTAAAAAAAAAAACCGCCTCTTTTGCTGATTTTTTTTCTATTGTTTTACTAGTCTCTATTTTATTTATTTTGCTCTTGGAGTCTTATGCTCTACTCTAAACAGCTATTCAAAGTCACTTTACTATTAACAAATACAGGGCTCTCCAAAAAGCCCCTGTAGGGAATAAAAAAATTTCTCCATCTCATTATATCAGAAAAAAAGTTATTCACAATTGATTTATGTATTTTAGGCAGCCATCAGCCTTTATTTTTTTTAAGTTCAAGGAAGAAGTTATTACTGGAAATAAGCCTAATTTAAACACAGATTTTTCTTGAGTGAGTGATATAGCAAGTTAGAAAACAGCTGTACAGACATTGCATTATATCCATGAGCTTTTATCAAGTGTACTAATATGGCATGTAATTTAAAATGAGCCTCATGCATTTTGTGTAATAGATTTGTGAAACATATATCAAGAATAATGTTATTATGCCTTTTCCTAAAATTATGCTTTAGTATTGTACTGTTTGTGTGTGGGAGGGGAGACATTTTATTTGCAAAAACTTGATTTATTAGTATTATACCATATTATTTTTATAAGTATTATACTCTTACCAAAGCAAAAATTTTATTACTATCTTATAATTTTATTAGTATTAGTTATATATAACACTATTATTTTTACATATCACTTCTCTGTCTCATTGCAATCTACTCTTTCTATGCGGAAGCCCCTAGTGACTCCCATTTGAGTAAAGCCAATATTAATTGGTTTACTAATTGGTTACTAATTGCTGGTGCTGTGATTTCAGAACGTAAGCAATGAACAGGGTCTAAAATATCACGTGCCACTCGCATTCTGCCTTGTCCCAGATGTGCCATACTTGCTGTTTAATACACATGTCTGTTGCATGGAAAAGCCGTAGAGGAATAATTTAAAACTGAACCTTGGAAAATTTATCTTAAGACCAGTTCTATTTCTTTCTCTTTCCAAGATTAATGATCTCAAGGGTCTTCTGAAAGAGATTGCTAATAAAATCAAATAAAACTGCATGAACTCTAATGGAAAAAAATGTCATTATAACAAGGTGAGTCATTCTAATGGCTTTTTTCTTTGTTGTAAAAATTTACATAGCTTAAGACTAATTTAAAATCATAATGTTTTTCTCAGTTATTTTATTTTCATATATTATCAAATTTTAAAATAATGTATATGCAAAAAAAAATCAAGTAAGAGAGAGATACAGAAACAAGCAGAAGCCTCTCCTCACATTACCTTACCCTTCAATTTTGCTCCCACACCAGGAGTTAGCACTGCTAGAGGTAGAGTACAAGTGCCCTGGAGGACCTTTTAAAGCACTTGCAATCTATACGGCTATTTTGGCATAAATTGAAACAAAGTCATGCTGCGTTGACCTGCTATTATTTTTTCTTCCTTAACTCTATGTCAGATCAGTGCCTAAAAATGTACCTATTCTTATGATATATTATTATGCTTATTGCTGTGGGATAAACAAATATATGTTGATTGCCTTTTTTACTAGCAAAAAATATTTTAGTGAGGCCTTCAAGGTTTTTAGCAGTAGCTTTTTTGCACAATAAAAATGTAATTGAGTTAACCGGCAAAGTTTAACCCAAGGCTTTGCTCTGTGGTCTTTCCATTTGCTTTCATTATGTTTTCCCATTACCTGTCCAAATCCTGAAACCAAATGTTAAAAATGTGCTTAGAGACATGTGGAGTTAGGAAGAAAGCATTTTTTTTTTTTTTTTTGAGAAAGGAAATCACAAGGAATGGAAACACAGTTAAGAATTCCCTCTTCCCTTCTTTCCTTCCTTCCATGAATATTTATTGCGTGCCTACTAAGTGCCTAGAACTGTGCTGGCCCCTGCACCGGCCACATTTACTGACCTACACCTGTGCGCTAAGTACTTACACTGCAGAATTTCTCTTCATTGCTGCAGGGGAAATCATGTCGCATCAGGTTCCTTTCAATCTTTGTGGTCACCTAGTTCTTTTCCTTGGCTTCTGATCATGTTTAAAAGCTCTGTATCATGGCGGGCTTTGTCAGAGCAGGACTGATGCATATTTGATGTAATCTGAAAGGCAGGCACAACCTCCTTATCTGCTCGAGAATATAAGCCTTGCATATTTAGGAAGAACTTATTTCAACTCCTTCATAATGGTGCTTAATGAAAACAATATTAAACCTTACAATAAATTATAATTTGGTTTTCGAAATACTTACCATTATGTATAATTTATGAGCTAAAATATAGAAAAAACAATCAGGAATAGATAAAATAATTAACAATGATAAAAATTTAAAGGCATACCTTCATAATATCCTGAAATAAAAATAAATAAAATAAATGAATAAATAAAGGTGATTAAAGAGTAGTAATAATTAGAAAAGAGCCAGATTCAGACACGCACATCCCTCTTCAATCTCCTATCTTCTCATATCTCGTTCTTTCTCAGATGTATAGACTGTGAGTAAATTGGGCAAACAGACTGGCTTCCTACCAACTGGCCCTTTGCTTAACCTTAAATCTGTATTAATAGATTGAGAGTTAAATAACTGGTGAACAAAAATGAAAGGGGACAGGACATCACTTGCTTGCTGTGTGTGCAGATGTGGATACATGCATCCATGGAAGAAAGGAGCACATGAGAAAGCAGGTGCCCCACGAGTTCCAAACCACTGACATCCTTAGAAACAATGAATCTGCCATGTCCAATTTTTTGCATACTTTCTACTTCTAGATATAAGATTTTTATTTTGGCATTGTCTATTTGTCATATTGCTAAGACCTTCGCTGAAAATGTAATCTTACAGGCAACCAGCTACGTGCTGCTAAACATACTCTTGCAGGGCTCCCTGTGAGGCTGCCCCTGGAGCAGTGAGGCAGTCTGTCCCTGGGGCTCTGGCAAGGGAAGGGAGTGTCAGCCGCTGGTGGGTGTGACCTGGCACCCGTCAAGACAGGGCAGGGAGCTGACATTTGGGGCAAGTCTTCACCAATTCTCCCATCTCCACCCTGAATCAGTCTTTGATGCAGTAACTCGGGATGAAACAAACAGACAGTTGCATGGTTTTTCCTTCTCCCACACTAAGGTTGAAAGAAGTAAACCCAGGGCGAGAGTAAGCCATTTGTTTTCTCCTACCTTTATACTTAAGAAGTGGGCACCCCATCCGAGGACCATGGGGAAGTCAGGTTCCTGGAAATTGTTCCTTCTCTACAGAGTAATCCATTGGTTCTTGTATTTGTGGCACGGACACTCTAGTTCAGTGGAAGGGTCTAAGTTGTTCCTTGGGGAGTCATCATAAAACCACATTTTGATAAATTATTCCAGTTTTTAACTTTATCATCAATTCACTTTTTTTATTTATGCAGAAACCATGAGCAAATGAAGCCAAAGCTTTCTGGATCTTAACCCAGATCAAGTGAGTTGGGCCTCGATCCTTCAGCCTTAGTCACTCAGTTCACACCGGCAAACCGTCAGAACACACATCCTTAAGAGAAAAAACACTCTCAGAGCTGCTTCAATACCAAAAGAAAAGCTCCCAACTTTTGGTAGTCCACGTGGCCTCACTCCCAGGGCATTCCCAGTACACTTTGAGACAACCACGTCCTGCCTGAGAATGGAAGTGGGAGCTCCATTCTCATCATAGCGCTCTTTCCTTGCTTTTGCAGGTGATACCACGGAATGCGGATGGACGGCTTTGCTGTTGATGCTAAACTGGCATCTGTCTTTCAGGCCTCTGGGTACAGAGTGGATGTTTTCAGTCACCCTGGTGTGCTGAAATCTGAGAATAAGGCGTGCGATTGATCTCACACGTGACGCTGGACATAGAAGGAGAACATTTCCTGCAACGCGCTTCTGCTGAAGGCGCCGGTACTCCCTGGGTCGTGGTGCCCAGGACTGGCAGGTGACTGTTCGTGTTCTTGCAGCCTCCTTTTCCCTCAGTCTTGCTTCTGACCCCTGAATATCACAGGAGAACATCGCTCCTGCGAACAAGAGCCTGGTCATGCTTTCACTTCTGCAATGCTACTTTGTTTATTTCTAACTGATTCTCTACTTTTCCCTTTGTTGTATCATGTGACTAATTAGTTGGCAAACTGTTAAAAGTCTCCCCGATTAGGCCAGATTCTAAAATGTGCTATAGCAAGAGGACCCTTCTCTTTTCAGAAAAACTATTTTTATTTCTCGCACTGCTTCTCACCTGTCGAAGGAGGTGATGAAGCAGTGTCTTGCCCTCTTGCGCCCTCCAGAACTCCTATGGAAGGAAGCATCCTATTCCTCGCAATGTGAAAAGTCACCCCAAATGCAACCCTGGGAGGCATTACTGATTTTGTTTTCACTGGGTGCTCCTCCTTCTCCTCTTAGTGTTTTTTCCATTAAAAATAACACATGGATATTATAGATGAAGTAGACTACACGTAGGTGTAGAAAGAACATAAATTGTCCCAAGCTACCCAAAGGGAATCGCTGCTAACATTTCTGGGTGTCTTTCCAAGTCTGTTTTCTTCTATGCATGTTTTCATTCCTTATAAAATTTTACATACATGTAAAATGTATACATACATGTCATCATCATACTACATATGCAATTTTATATAAGCTTTTTAACTTAACATTTCATCACAGTTTTCTTTATATTCATGGTCTTCTTAAGCATTATATCAGACTTACTGTAATATCCAACCTCTAGTGATTTCCATAACGTTGGTCATTGGAAGCTATTTCCGGTTGATCGTTGGAATGAGTATCTTTGTGTCTGAATCTTGCTACTGCATTTGGGAAAATTTTCCAAGGCTGGAATCCAAGAAGGATCTATTGATCATCAAATCATTTATAGGGCTTTTTCATAAATGTATAGCAAATAGGAATTATTAACTTGAGCATAAGATATAACATATAACCTACAACTATTAAAATAAAATGTTACATTTAATATTTAGTTTAGGAAGAAACTAATATGCTTATTTAAATATGGATGGTGATGGCAATGGGACAGAATTAGACCATGTTACTGAACACTCCTAGCCCAGCTTTCTCTCGAAGTCGCAGAGTCTGAGCTGGAAACACATAAGGCAATTTAAATGCTCAGAATTAGTTCTTCGGCTTTGATTGGACTATAAACTCAGTGGCTAAAGAAGGAACTCTTAGGAGGAAGCTATTAAAAGATCATCTAATTAGAAAAACTACAAAAGCACTGACCAAAAAACGTTTATTTTCATTTTGTCTGGGCAGTAGTTAAAACGGCTACTCACAACATAGTGTTTTGCAGGGAATGAACACAAATAAAAGGTGCCTTTCTACTTAAACCTTAATAATTGTCTAAAAGGGGATCTTGTTCAATTGGGTCAATCAATTCAAGGTTTCAGATGCTGAAAGTAGATGGAGCAAAATTTACATGACAAAAATTGTCAATGAATGGAATATTCAAAATTTCTCTGCTTTTGAGAGAACATCACTTTCATTTCACCATGGCAACTAAAATATCTGCCTTTTCTGAAACCACCAAGAAGAGGGTAATATCATCTCTGTTCTGACTAGGAAAATTATACATGGCAGCACATCAGATTGTGCAGAAACAAACAACAGTCCCAACCTCATACCCTCAATTCAAGTAGGGAATTTGAATAAAATTATAAAATTAAATTTAAAACTTCCCAGAAGACAAAATGTAGCATAATCTATTTTCTGATCTCCCTTTAACAAATTTGTCCATATATTCATATTTCCTCTGACCATGTTTCTCTGAGCTTCAGAAATAGGACTTTGTGCACATCATTATCTGCAGCAAAAGAAATCCTCTCATTGCTACCAAAGACAGAAAACACGCACAACACTCAGAATTCACTGCATTGGAGAGAGACTTGTTAAGTGTTTTCAGCTCAGCCTGTCTGGTGGATGTTTCTGCACAGTTACTCTACCGGGGTTTTTTCTTATGCAAAACCATCATTTTCTGTATAGCTCACAAAAATACCACATGTATTAAACATACCTCTAATCAAAGGTGCTACATCCTTGTGTATGGGACTAAAAGTGTCCTGTGTACACTTGTACACAACACTGAGAACCCTGCCGCTGGGTTTAAATGAACGTGTTAACGAATTAAACAATGGAGGAACTGTCATGTGTTGCTTTTGTCATTCTATTGAGAGTGAAAAAAATAAAATTCCTTAGTTCAGTCGGGTTCATTTCTGTAGGGATTTTGTTCCCAGAGTTACATGAGCCGACACCCCTCTAAGCAGGTGACTAGAACAGTCTGATTGAATGCAAGCAGAAGAATGCACCCTGGGGTTCTGGTTCTTGTCAACAGGGCCAATTTGGATCCTGTGACCCATTTTTGGCACCCCCCCACCCCCACCCCCAGCTCAACACCCAGCTGTGGCCCAAGGGTCTCAGCTTCACCGACTCTGAGCCACCCCGGTGTGGCAGCAGTTATTTCTGAGATTCATGTGGACTCACAAACAGGTGCTCGGGCTCTGTCCTGGGGCCAACACGGTGCCTGTTGTTCACAAATCCGCTTGATGATGGAGCCTCTGTCCCCTCATGAGTCGTGATCTCCTTTCTGTAGGCAGTGTCCCCTCCAGTGTTTCTGGGTCTCCCTGCTCCAAGCCCTATTGGTTCCAGGAAGAATCGGGGTCATGTGTCTTCCCCTACGCTGCTGCTTCTTGGTCCACCTGGGGACCGATGTGTGTTGTCATGGAGACAGTTGCTACCTGTAGCCTCTGTCTCAAAAATAAAAGGCTCAGAAGTCAGGCCCTGGGTTTGAGCTGCAGCTGGACATCAAAGACAAACGTCCTGCTGCCTCCCTGACTCCCCAGCCCAGGCACCAGTGGACGAGCCTTTCCTCTCCTAAAGATGGAAATCCTTGTGGGCAGCCCGTCCCTTCGTTTATCAGACCTGAGCAGACATTTCTGGACCACAGTTAATCTAGTAGGATCCAGCTGGGATTTGGGGGCTGCACATATGCATGGATGACATTCTTTTTTTAAATCAGGTTTTTCCCCTATAGAAATCTTGTTCGACAAGAAGAAATTTCCCTCTTTCTTTTATATATGCAACGTGTTGTCATTAGATGCTGACTATGAGCCCTTCTCTGGTTATAAGAATGGTTTGGACTGAATGAAAAGAATTGGTGGCCCCTGCCCTCCACCATCGTATAATCCGAGTGAGCAGACGAGGCTAATTTGAGAAACGGGGAATTAACACTGCAAGGTGGGATGCCAGGGGCAGGGGCTGATGTGAGTGCAGAATAAGGAGGTGCCTGTGTGGGGTGGAAGGGCGCGGGAAGTGTCAGGCACACTCATCCTTGCTGGTGCGGTGAGATGGGGAACACTGGCTTCTCCCCACTCCCTCTCAGGGGGACCAGTCTGGTGTTTGTAGGGCAGAAATGCCCCGAGAAGCTCTGAGGTAAGAGCAAGATGCAGGTGGCTGGAGACGGCCACCCGCTGGGGCGCAGCTGCTGGGGAAGTCCTGGGAGGGTTCAGGGAGAGGGAGGACAGCAGATGGGGCGGGCCAGAGGAGCGTGTTAGGGGTGTGTGTTGGGGGACCCCACCCTAGGATGGCGCCATCTCCAGAAAGGAAATACACAGAGAGTCGCGTCAGCAGATCACACGCCACCTTCTAGAACACAGCCCTGCCTCTGCGCCCCCCTACGGCCTCCCTCTGGTCACAGTGGATTGCAGCAGTTACCCTTCAAACACGTGTTTCCATCCAAGCTCTCACCTCTCCTACCGATTCTCGACATTGCTCTGGAGTTAGCCTCCTGGAACTCAGGGAGGAGCCTACCGCCCCCTGCTCACAAGTCTTCAGTGGCTCCCTATTACCAATCCGCCCACCTCCTAATGCGGAGCCACAGGCGTCCCCAGCCTGGCCCTCGCTCACCTCTTCAGCTGAGTGGCCTGCGTGGCCCTCCTGTCCTGAGCTGAGTGCCGTGTCCTCCTCTGGGCACTTCCTGCCACTGCCGGCCCAGCACTCTGGGAAGACCAAACTGCTGTGCTGTCCACCCTTGCTCTCGGCTTTCCTGGCGCCTTGATGGGTTTTCTAAAAGGAGGCCACGTAGTGCTGTAGCTCAGAACTGTCAGACACGTTTTCATCACTGCTAGCTGTGTGACTTTGAGAAGGTTACGTGAATGCTCTGTGCCCTGATTTGCTGGCCTGCGAGGTGACCCTTCCTCCCCGGAGGTGAGAGAGGATTTAGTGAGATAGCGCGGGAGGTTCTTAGGTCCAGGCCTGGCCCTTTGTAACTGCCCAGGGAACGCTAGCTAGCTCTTCTGATGGTCGCCATTCCCAGCTCTTCCCTCTGGCCAAAGTCTCCTCCACCTGTGTTTCTGGCAAGCTCTGATTCCACTGTCAGGGCCCAACTTGGGAATTGCCTTCTGCAGAAAGTCTGCCTCCATCCTCTGCTCTCAGGGCACCCTCTGGCAGCTCTGTCCTGTGAGGTCTCCCTGACTCGTCCACTCATGGCATGTGTTAAAAATAGAAGAACCTGTGGGTCGCCTGGGTGCTGGCTGAAGACTTCCCTTGGCCGCAGGCCCTGGCCCAGCCCCACCTAGCAGATCAGCACCTTGACACACCTGGAACCCATTCCCGGCCGGCCAGCTGCGGTTACTAATCCCTGGTCTGTTTGCGTGTCTCCCTCCCTCGCTGGGCTGCAGAGTTCTTGATAGAAGACACGTTTTAGCCCAGGCGTCCTCAAACTATGGCCTGCAGGCCACATGCCGCCTGCCTAGGACATTTATCTGGCCCGCTATGTGTTTTTGCCACTGCTGCCTGTCCTGCTTAGCAGCCGACTCATCCCGGGCCCACAGTGCGCACTCTCTCTGAGGGACAGTGAACTGGCCCCCTGTTTAAAAAGTGTGAGGACCCCTGCTTTAGCCGGTTTGTTTTGCTCACTGTAGCTAGACAGCGCCTGGCCTGCCGCAGGAGCTCAGCGGCGACGCGTGGTTGGATAGAACCACTCTGCACCATTCTCCGAAGTGCCCTGTGATTGCCTCATTCGTGCTGTGCCTGCTTCCTTCTTGCCTGGTTAGAACATTGCTGCTCCCTAATTAAACCTTGTCCCATCCTTTCCTTGCACCCCGGGCAGACGCCACCAGTCCTTTCCCCACGCAAGGATGGAACCCGATATGTCAACGTGACCGCAGCCCTTGTAGCCAGTCTGCAAAGTGTCATGGTCATTGTGTTGGTCTCTTGTATTATGGTCCTCCAGAGCAGGATATATATATATATAGCAACTTATTTGAGGAATTGGCTCATATGATTATGGAGGCTGAGAAGTCCCACGCTCTGCTGTCTGCAGCTGGAGACCCGGGAAAGGCAGTGGTGTGATTCCAGTCTGAGTTTGGAGGTCAGAGAACCAGAACACTGTGGCGAAGCCGCAGTCCAAGGGCAGGAGAGAATGGATGTCTCAGCTCACGCAGTCAGGCCGAGGTAGAGGATCCATCCTTCCTTGGCCCTTTTGTTCTGTTCAGGCCCTCAGTGGATTGGACAGTGCCCACCCACCGCCGTGGGCGGGAAACCGGCTTTACTGAGTCCACCAATTCAAATGCCAATCTCATCCCTAAACACCCTCACGGACATGCGCAGAGATGGTGCTTAACAGGCACCAGGGCACCCCATGGCCCAGGCAAGTTGACACATAGAGTGAACCATCCCCAGTCTGTCCCTTTCCTCCCAGCCCTGGATTCGGAGCTCCTTCTCACAGGAAAAAGACCTGTACTTTTTTTTTTTTTTATCAATTTGCTAATGTGTGCATTCAGATGTAAATTGCATGTTATAGTATGTTAGATGTAACTCTAAACCTGTCCCCGTGGACACTGCAACCCACGGGAAAGGCAGGTCAGGATGGCTGCAGTCCTGCGCCACAGGCTACACTGGGGGCTTCACCGCAAGGCTCCAGGGGAGCAGGTGTGAGGGGCTCTCAGCCTAGCTCTGGGGGAGTGGGCGGGGGCACCCTAGCACACAGGTAAGCATAAATAGGACTTATCAGGAGCGTGGGGGCTTGAGGCCGAGTGCTGGCCAGAATTTTCGAGCATAGGTTAGAACCGGATTGCCTGGGCTCAAACGTGCTCGGACCCCTACCTGGCATGTGGTCCACACTCGCAGTGTCAGCTGTTATAGCTACGGGTCACCTACGAACTTCCTTTACAGTCTGTGTTCTGCCCAAACGCCTCACGGTTATCCTTGAAATGGGCCATCACACGTGAGGACTGATTTTGCCGGAGAAAGTGAACACAAGCCAGCGGCCTTCGGGGAGCTGTTCCTGTGGGAATGAGCCACGGGGCTTCCTGCGGGGCGCGGGGCACCCCAGCTTCCCGCCCTCAACCCCAAAGTGCTCTCTTTCCTTGACGTTGAGTGTTTCGGTTTTCACTTTAAAAATAAACAACAAAGCGACAGTCCCTGAATTAAGAGTAGTGCTTTTTTTCCGCTTTAAGTTACGAGGTGGGGGAATGGCGTTTGCAGTCATCTTGTGTGGATACAAGTGCAATTCTGTTTGCTGCTTTTCAGCGAGCACGAAAGGGCAAACAATGCCCCCAGTGCGCGGCCTCGCGCTGTCCTGCCTGCGGAGCTCGCCTGGCGTGGACAGCGAGGGTTTCTGTCCTCGCTTCCTGCGCCAGTCGCCCCACCCTGAGCTTCCTCCTCCTTCGTTTTCCTCCCTCTCCTGCTTCCCTTTCGGCACCAGCACCTGCAAAAGGCTAGGACGCTTAATCCCTTCTGTGTGAGAGGAGCAAAGAATAACAGAGAAACTGCCCTCCAGGCTGAGGGCGAGGGCTTCGCCTTGCATTTCACCCCGCTTGTCCTCTGGACAGACCTCCCAGTGGGGACGAAACCACTGCAAAGTGAAAACCCCCAGGGCTTGCTCTTCTCTGCCTTGAATCTGCCCTGCTGAAGCCGCAGTGCTCTCGGATTCTTCCAGAAATGGAAGTCCTTGCAAACCCCACTGTCAATTTCTTTTAGATGCACCCGGCGATTTGTGGATACTTTAGCTCTGAGCCGCCTGCTTCTTCAGTGACCCAGAACTGCCAAGACACGGAGTCCCTGGCCCTGCGGGTTTCTTCACAGTCCATTCCCCAGCAGCCCCCAGTGAGAGCCCGCAGGTGCCCTGCAGAACCCCCTTCCTCCCACCCCCAGCCCTTTCAAAGCCCATCAAAGCCCCAGGGCTTTGACCCCTGCTGTCCTTTGGAGTGTTGGGAAGCCACAAACAGAGAGGGTCATTTCCAGGTCAGGGGAGCAATTTTCCTTCCCCTGCTGGGAGCACTTTGCAGTTCCAGCTCCCTCCGGAATCTGGATTTAGGTTCCGTTTTTTTTTTTTTTTTTTTTATTAGCTTTCCTCTTCTGATCCTTCTATAATTAAGTGACACAGTTTCTCCCTCTGTTAAAAGACAGGAAGCTTTCATTTTCAGACTTGAAGTGCATCTGACTTGAATGGAAGCACTCTGGAGTCTGGAGAGGGAGGCTTAGTCCATTTTCATCGAGAACACCGCTTGGCCCTTCGTCTGATGTGCCGGATTAACCCTGCAGTATTTCATGTTCTCAGAGATGGCTCCGCTGGTGGAGTGGACCATACCCTCCCCGGGCTTGAGTTTCCTCATTAGAAAAAGCAGAAGTCAGGCTCTCCCTGCTTTGCAAGGCTGGCACCGTGTCACTGCCTGAATAAATGGAAGGACACACGCCTCCTGTCAGAACACCAACAGACCTCCTCTTCTTGGTCACTTGGGTTCCTTTTAATCCATTTCTGCAAATGTGGCAGGGAGGAAGGGACAGATTCTAAACGATAAGCGTTGGCAATTTCTCTCCCCTTCTCCTTCCTTAGTTCCTCAGCCTCTGCCTGTAGGGTGAGCCTGGTGGTGGGAGGAGGAGGGAGCAGGCAGACACCAGGCAGGCAGGTAGGGGGCAGGGGAGGGAGCAGGTAGACACCAGGCAGGCAGGTAGGGGGCAGGGGAGGGAGCAGGTAGACACCAGGCAGGCAGGTAGGGGGAGGAGGACGAGGGAGCAGGCAGACACCAAGCAGGCAGGTAGGGGGAGGAGGAGGAGGGAGGCCTGACCAGCTGGACTTGGAGAATCTGTGGATCGTGGGGAGGAGGAGGAGTGGCACTGGGAGCCGTGAGCGTGCGCATGAGGACGTGGGCATGTGCACACACAGACTCTGACCTTCTCCTGTGTTCTTCTCTGTCCCACCCACTTTCTACTCCTTGCTGTTATCCTCAAAACCTTCGGTCTCTCCTGTTTTCCTATCCCTGTCCGTACTCTGGGCCAATAGTCTTTCCACTTTCCATCCCAGTGGAAATTCACTCACTCTCTCTCCCAAATTACAAACCTACGTGCCTACCCTAACCCTAACCCTCCCTGCTCCCAGACCGGGAATTTTCGGGTTCCTTCTCTCAGCCATGGAGTCTCTGCCCTTTGTCTTCTCCCAGGTCAAGTCCCCCCTGTGGGCTCTGGACTCCAACCTCTCTGTTCTTCCCGGGAATCTTACAGACTCCATTATCCTCCTCTCGCCTCCCTGCAACCTCCTCCCCCCTTCTCAGCTTCCCGTCGGAGCATCGGTCTGTTCAAACCTCTCGTGAAACCTGCGCCCTGAACCTTCCCATTTCCCCTGTCTCCTCTGCCACAGTGAGAATATTCACACATATCGCCTGCCCCTACATCGTGTTGCCACCTCCACCCTGGGGCTCTTGCTCGCTGCTGGGCCTCCTGCGACCAGCTGCAGCCCTCGCTCTGCACCGCGCTCCTCTTCCTGAGCTCACCGGTCGGCTCCACGTCTTTACATCCCATGGCATTTTCCAGTTTTCCTCTTTCCCCTCTCTGCAGCGGATTTGACGCCGCTGACAACTTCCTTCTTCCCGATGCCCTCTTCTCTCTGCTTTCTGGAAACCACCGTCTGTGGATTCTCTCCGCACCCCTAACTGCAACCACTCAGTCCCCTTTGCGACTCTGTCTACTGCGTCTACTCAGCGTTTGTTTCCTCTGGGCTCTGTCCCAGGTGGGTCCCTCCTGCACCCCTGGGCCAGCTGTGGTTCCTGCCTTTACGACTCCAGCTTGGGCTTCTCATCTGAGCTCCCTCTCTGCCTCTCCGACTGCCCACCAGCCTCTCCATCTACGCTCTTCAGTGTTTAATGTCTCCACCAGCCGGAGATCTTGGGGTCATCTTTGGCAGCCTCTTACCTGTCACTCCACATCCTGTCGATTGTATCCTCTCATCTGCTGGCCCTCGCCTCTGCTCTGCTGCTCTCCTGCGCCCACCCCGTGTGGCTGGGACGGTTGCCATGACCCCAACCGCAGTGGTAGACTCCGATGCGTCCTTTCTCCCCTGCGCCTCCCTCTCTTAACTCTCCTCCTCCTCTAGGCCAACAGCGAGCTCTTCAGATGAAGATCTGACCATGGAGTCCTCTGGTTTAAACCCTTAAAGAGCTTCCCATTGCTCTTTTTTTTTTTTTTTTGAGACAGAGTCTCACTCTGTTCCCCAGGCTAGAGTGCCGTGGCGTCAGCCCAGCTCACAGCAACCTCAAACTCCTGGGCTCAAGTGATCCTCCTGCCTCAGCCTCCCAAGTAGCTGGGACTACAGGTATGTGCCACCATGCCCAGCTAATGTATTCTATATATTTTTAGTTGGCCAATTAATATCTTTCTATTTCCAGTGGAGACGGGGTCCCACTCTTGCTCAGGCAGGTTTCGAACTCCTGACCTCGAGCGATCCGCCCACCTTGGCCTCCCAGAGTGCTAGGATTACTGGTGTGAGCCACTGCGCCCGGCCCATTGCTCTTGCATTAATGCCTAAGGCTGTTACCAGAGTTGACGAGGCCCAGCGTCCTCTGGCCCTACTCACCGTTCCAGCCTTGTCTGGTCCATGTTCTCTTCCTCTGAGCTCTGACCCTCTCGGTTCCCCACGGGACACTACTGAGAGGGAAACGGATGCTGTTAATGATTAAACTGGAACAACAGGCATGAAACAGGACCACCCAGGGCACACTGTAGGATTCCCTCACTCGGGGGTGGTACACTCCCTCCTGCTCCACGGCCTTTGCTGGTCCGCTCCACCTGCCTGGTTGCCGCTTGCCTCTCTCCTCTGCCGCATCAATTCCGAGTCACCTTTGGGCTCTCGTCTCCAGACCTGCGTGTTCAGGAAAGCCCTTCCGGACCCCCACCACCCCTACGACGCACGTTTGCAGCACCTCCTCTGATGCCTGCCTACCCTGACCTCTCTTTAGAGATTCTTCTTCACTGTTGTCCTTTTGTGTGCATTTATGAGATTCTTTGTTTGATATTTATCTTCCCCACTAATGTGTAAGCTCCCTGAAGTCAGGAACCATGTCAAGCTCTGCTCACTACTGTACCGCCAGCACACGGCTCAGTGCCTGGCACATACTTAGTATTGCGAGTCGATGAAGGAATCGGATAATTATTCAGGGGTAATTATCCATCAGTTTCTTATGCTTCTGCACATCTTGCGAGCAGAGACTGGCTGCCTCTATTTCTAGGATTGTATGCAATGAACGGCCTTGGAAGATAATGTCTCCCTTCAGAACAGGGGACAGACATGCTGGCTTTCCAACATAATAAAGATGACGTCTTCCTCTAATGAAAAGCGCAGGTGTGCTCACTAATGCCCATTGCATGCCCAGTAAATGATTCAAGTTCTCTGAGACGTGTTCTTCTGCTGTAACACGCCTGACTGCATTTGCAGATGTGATGTGGCTCTTTCCACGTTGCTCTGTGGCCATTGCAGCTCCAATAACCAACACAAAAAGTGCTGCAGCTCTGGCTCCTACTGTGAGTAATGAACTGTCTTTCGTCTCTGATACAGGAGTCTTGTGTTTTCTCTCAGCATCCACGCCAACGGCATGTTGGGTGAAATATCAGACCCTTCACGGTTTTTGGCATTAATTAGAATACTTATATTTTATTCATTCTGTATATTTCTTACGCTAGTGTCAAGATGTGCAGAATTGAAACATGAATGTCTTGACTACAAGTTGCTGTTTTTCCTTAAACATAGACAATCCACATTCCTGGGATCACCCCTATGTGATAATCTGAAGTAAGCATAGGTTTTATTGACCATGTCTCTTATTTATTCTCTTTTTTTCTCCTTCTAGTTTGTCATGTTTTTCTCCTATGTCTTTAATCTATGTTTTATTCCCTTTCAAACAATCATACTAATTTCTCCCATGGTGTTAGCTAAATTTTATAGGGGACACTTAAAGAGGAAAAATATTCAAGGTTTAGTAAAGTATAATAGAAAGGACCCTGGAGCAAAATTTAGAAGATATAAGTTTTAGATGTTTAGACATAACTAGTTATGTGAAATTGGGCAGGTCACAAAACTCCAGAGGCTTTGCCTCTGCTCCCAATTCCCCCAAACCTATAGTGGTGCCCCTAGGGGAGAGTCTGTATCACTCCCTTTATCAGGTGTCCCTAGTGGAAGGCTCTACAACAACCTAGTGAAGCGCTCCCAGCACGTGCCTCCACCATTAACCCTGCAGTCGGAGCACAGCCGTCCTGTCTGCTAAAAGGGAATCATGTTAAGATTCCCCCACATGGTTGCTGTGAGGTTATGAGTGTTCAGCACAGGGCTTGGCACATGGAAACCATCCAAATGGTTGGATCAAAACTGGGAAGTACTTTGGAAATTGTTCACGCACTTTCTTTTATAAAGCCCCTTTGAGAACATGACATCTTCCCTAGTTGGTCCAGGACTTCCATCTGCCTGGGAGTGGGAGAAGGTAGTGGATAGTATAGAACTATTTCAGAATCACACAGGAAGGCCAAGACGATTTTCAGTTTCTAACTGGCAAAATGGGTTTACACAGCAGCAGGTTAGCTTTGAAATGCAGGATATTGTCTTGAGGTGGAATTATAAGTTCTTTGTTCCCTTGTCTTGAATCTTCTCCCACAAACACCTTCAACACAGTCTCAGAAGGAAGACTAAGACAACTCAGCACACCTCATGAGAAGAAACAAAGGGTCATCAGCATTTACGTCAATGTGAGACAAATAAAAAGGGTTCAATGATCTCATTCACTAGGTGTTGGCTGTTCCATCAAGAGGCCTGTGGGAAGACTGAAGTTTATTCTGACCCCCAAACAATCTTCTCTCCCCATATTTTTCAAAAAAATACATACCTGGAAAATGACTGTCTTGAAAATATCTATATCTTACCAGGTTAAAAAGAATTTAAAACTTTTGTTAATTTTAGAAAGGTGCAAAGCAATCCCAAGAATTTGAAACCATCACAGAAGCATTTAGGACATTCAGAAATGTCTTTGGAGTGAATCCAATGGTTGAACCCACAAACATGTCCACTGATTTACATTTTTAAAAGGAAAGTATGTTGTTTTAAAATTATCTGAATTCCAGTCACATAGTAATGCTATTGTACTTCCAAGGGGTGAGCACAGGGCTAGATTTGGTTACTGGGAATGTAATGGAAGTTATTCAGTTCTTTAGATTTTTTTGCTCTTAAATGGTGTTTATTTGCTGGTTGTAAAAATGGAAACAGATACAGGATGTGTTCCAGGATGAGCATCTGGAGTTGAGAGCCAGAAAAAGGCAACAAGGCATCTCATGGAATTCTTCCTTTTTCTTCATATAAGAATGATGTGGTATTATTGTGCATTTGAGAGAAAAAGAGATGGTCTCTATTAAATAGTTCTTCTAGTCTTGAAATTTAATTTCTTTTTTTAAAAACTTTGACATATTATAAAAAGTGTAAAAGTGCCATAGGACTTATAATAAAAAGTGGCAATCCTTGCCCCACCCCACCCTAACTAAAAGCTGTGGATACCACTTAAAAGTCATTTGCCTATTTGTTCTCTGTAGCAACTCTATGCTTCCTAGCTCTATTTTTCCCCCAGAAGTCCCCAGGAATCTAGACTATGCCAGATCCTATCAGCACAGATAGAAACTCCTCCCCCAAGCAAAAGGGCTGCCACACACATGCCCTGAGAACAGCTTCTGCCACTGGATGCCAAAGTGTGTGCCATGGGCAGCAGCCTTGACCCTCAGCAGCAGGGTTGCACCTGGAGCCTGAGAACTTCCTACCTGTGGTTGCAGCCACTCAGCCGAGCCGAGCAGCAAGGAAGCAGCACGCTTGCACATTCCCTGAAGGCAGGCTTCCTCCACTGCTGCAGCCACCCGAGCACCGTGCTGGGAGGTCCAGGGATTACCGTGCCCTGCCCACCACAGCCAACACCTGAGCATGCCACCAGGTAGCCTGAGGATAGGCCCACCCAGCCTGGCACAGCTCCTCCCTAGCTCCTGAGCATATTGCCCACGGGCCTGGGATTGCCATTCCCTGTCCACTGCCTCTAACATTTGTGCACTCATCCCAAGGGCCTGAGGACAGGCTCACTCAGCCTGCCACTGCCACCACAGCTGACACTCACCAGCATGCACTGCCTGAGGACTTGGGGACTGGCCAGTCCAACACATCACAGTCACTGCTAACACAAACACATGCCTCTTTGGAGCATGTGTTGTCTTGAGGGTTGTCTGAGGGTTGTCTTGCCACTGCTACACCTGCCATCACTCATGCCACATATGCTACCCAGGGGACCAAGCACCATTGTACCTACCTAGTCTACCACTGTGCCACTTCCATACCTGAGCAAGCTCCCTGGAGACCCAAGAATTGCCCTGTTTAGGCCTGCTAATACCAGTGCCCACACATGCAGCCCAGAGATCCCCAGAAAAGCATGCTCAGCCTGTTGTTACAACCATTGGGACCTGAGGACTAGCCCACCTGGCATCTCTGTCCCCAGCAAAACCTCACGCAGTCTCCACTAACAACCTAAGCAACTGAGAAAAATCACAGACACCACTGACACTGTTTATACCTGAAGAACTCATAAGAGACTACACATCTGCATGCACCAAGAATCAAAGACAAAGTGTCCTACCCAATGATCACTATAGACACATCTTCAGGAAAATGTATTCCCCTATGAAAGCCAATTCTAAAAATTGGAAGAGGCAATTATTACACCAGATGCTCAGACATCAACGTAAAAACGCAAGAAACATGAAAAAACAAGGAAATATTATACCTCCAAAGGAACACAATAATTTTCCAGCAACAGAGTCCAATGAAAAAGAAAATAATTAAAAATAAAGATATTATAGAAACTTAGTTATTATAGAAAATAATTCAAAATAAAGATATTATAGAAACTTAGTGAGATACAAGAGAACACAGATAAACAATACAAAGATCTCAGAAAAACAATTCAAGACATGAATTAGAAATTCACCAAAGACATAGATACCATAAAAAAAAACAAAGAGAAATTCTGGGACTGAAGAATTAAGTGAATGAAATCAATCTTGAGCAAGAAGAGCAAAGCTGAAGGCATCAAACTACCTAATTTCAAAACATAGCTATCATAATCAAAACAGTGCTTGCAGGCAGACATATAGATCAATGGAACACAACATAGAGCACAGAAATCAATTCACACAAAAGTGGTTGATTGTTCTTTGACAAGGGTGCCAAGAATACACAACAGGGACAGAGTAGTGTCTTCAACAAATGGTGTTGGGAGAACTGGATATATGCAAGAGAAATTGGATCCTGATCTTACACAATGCACACAAAATCAACTCAAAATAAATATTTAAACATAAGACCGGAAGCTGTAAAACTCCTAGAAGAAAATGTAGGGAAAATCTTCATGGCATAGGTCTTGGCAATGAGTTCTTGGATATGACACCAAAAGCACAGGCATCTAAAACAAAAATACACAAGGAGTATTCTATCAAATTAAAAATCGTCTGCACAGCAAAGGAAGTAATCAACAGAGTGAAAAGGCAACCCACAGAATGGGAAAAAATATTTGCAAACCGTATATCTGATAAAGGGTTAATATCTAAAATATATAAGGAATGCTTACAATTCAGCAGCAAAAACCCCAAATAATCCAATCTAAAAATGGGCAAAGCGCTTGAACAGACATGTCTCCAAAGAAGACATACAAATGGCCAACTGATTTATGAAAAGATGTTCCATATCGCTAGTCATCAGAGAAATGCAAATCAAAATCACAATGAGATATTGCCTCACACTTGTTAGGATGGCCATTATCAAAACAAACAAACAAACATAAAACCAGAAAATAATAACCAGTGTTGGTGAACATGTGTAGAATTTGGAACTCTTGAATGCTGTATGAATATAAAACGGTGCAGCTTCCATAGAAAATAGAATGGAGGTTTCTCAAACACTTAAAAATAACTACCTTATGATCCATAATCCCACTTCTGGCTATTTATCCAAAAGAATTAAAAATATGTTCTTGAAGGAATATTTGCATTCCCATGTTCATTGTAGCATTATTCACAATGCCCCAAAGGTGGAAACCGCCTAAATTTCCACTGATGGATGAATGGATAAGGAAAATGTGGTATATACGATGGAATATTATTCAGCCATAAAACAGTTCATGTCATATGCTATAGACTGGATGAACCTCGAGGACATTATGCTGAGTTAAATAAGCCAGTCACGGAAGGACAAACACTGCACGATTCCACTTACGCAAGGTTTCTAAAGTAACTGCACTCATAGAAACACAAAGCAGAATGGTGGTTGCCAGGTGCTGGGACAGAGGCAGGTAGGGAAGGGAGCTGCCGTTGAGTGGATGTGGAGTTTCAGTCTTGCAAGATGAAAAGGCTCTAGCGATCTGCTGCACTACACTGTAGTTGTAGTTAACAACGCCGCGTTGTATACTTAAAATTTGTTAAAAGGATAGATCTCCGCTTTATGTGTTATTTACCACAATAAGAATAAGAATAATAAAAGATGGCTGCTCTATCACGCTGCATCCTTTTGCGACTATAATGAGCAGAACCCCTTTTTGAGTCCCTGGTGGGTATATAGTATAAGCAAAAGATCAGATTTTATTGTTTTAAGTTACTGCAATTAGGAAACATTTGTTGCCACACTATGATCAGGACTTTCCTAACTGATCAATATTTCTTGAACAAATGTTTATTTTTCCTGGATATAACAACTGCCTCATTTAAGAAACTTGCTTTAGTTTCCCTGTTTCTATCACCACCAAATTCAACACCAAAAGTTCAACACCAAAGTCTCCACCAGAAATATAAATCCCTTCTCAGTATTTCCTTTGTCTCAGGACTCCATTAATTTCATCTTTTCTTTGGGATTCTCCATCCAAGGACTGCCCTCTAGCCTCCTACTCAACTGTCTTCCTAGAGATCTCCTTCACCTCCGTCCTGTGCAGCATAAATCCTCCGGTTTCTGCAACTCGAGTTGGCAAAGTTTATCGCTTACCATTCCAGCATCTATTCTCCCAGTCATTGGATGACCTTTCCTAGCCACCCTTGCATTAGGTCAGCGCTGTAACTTATTTCTGGCCAATGAGATGTAAGCAGTAATGTTGTACGTGACCTTTGGAAAGTGTCCTTAAACGCACGGGGCTCACCCTTCTCTGTCCTTTCCTACACCAGGGTTTCTCAACCTCGGCACTATTGACATTTGGGGCCAGATAATTATTTCTCACGGGCATCTGTCCTGTGCGTTGTAATGCATTCAGCAGCATCTCTGGCTTGTACCCACTGGCTGCCAGTAGAATTTCCTCTCTCAGTTGTGACAACTGGAAGTGTCCCCAGGCATCGTCAAATGCCCCCTGGTGGGCAAAATCACCCTGGTTGAGAACCATTGCTCTGTGCCAGTGACTCTCAACCTTGACTACGAATCAGAATCTCCAGGGGAACTTGTAAAATCACAAGTGGCTGGGTCTTCTCCCTAGAGTTCCTGACTTAGTAGGTGTGGCGTAGGGCTCGAGAATTTGCATCAAGTTCCCAGGAGGGGCTGGAGCTGCTGGTGTGGAGACTGCTCTGTGAGAACTGCTGATCTGCACGACTTTGCTTTGCAGATAAACCCATCTTTCCTATAAAATAAGTGTCGCAATAGCATTGAACTTAGAAAGGTTGTGACTAGAGGCCATCAAGGTAAATCTTGACAACGGAGTTCAGGAGTTTAGAAGGCATGCTATTACAAGAAATTAAAAGGCAGCTGTAAAATGTGTGGTTTATGGATCAGATGAAAATTTGGTTTACATTTGCTCTAAATTTGGTGATGTTTCCCAAATAATATTAGCAGTAGAGCTGACCGAAATGAGAAGAAACAATCTCGAGAGAAATGCTGAAGATGATAGCAACGAACCTTACTAGTCTGTAACGTGCATGCCCACCCATCTTTATTCAACATCTTTCCAATTGCTCTTGCTAAGCTTTCTGCAATGACTTCTGTATAAATTTCCAGGGGCTATTTTAAAAAGGTTATACAACCTTCTTCACTTACTGCCACATAATTTTTAATCTTTTAACTAAATAATTTGTGTTGGAACAGAAGAAAACTGCAGGAGTTAATGCTGAGCACATTTTTGCAGATTGGAGAAAGAATAATAAAAGAGATCATTATGGCTTGGATTCCAATGGATGGCTTGTATTTAATCTTCCAGGTTTACCAGACATGACAGAGCTCTGCACAGGCATTTTTAGATCATCGCTTTTTAGCACTAATCAGTGCCTGCCCTGCATGCCTGGTGCCAACGTTTAATTGTAGCCAAGAGAATCTGAGAAATGCAAAGATCTATCCCCACGCCAGCAAGTTACAAACAAAATCAATAGCCCTGTGCTGGCAACATTATTTTATTGCTGTCTCTTTAATCTCCTCTCCTCTTTTGCAATTACTTTTATTACTGCTACTCATTTAATGAGACTGTGGAGTTTGGAGCCAGATGGTGCCATTAGTTAAATCTGAAAGACTCTAATGGAATTGAGTTCAAAGCAGGTTAAAAGTAATAGAATTACAAATTTTGGTGGGCATGACCTAATAGAACACTGCTCTGTGTACCTGTTACACGCCAGAAATGAGTGCAGGCTTCCGGCAGAAAGATGTGGATTAAAGTTCAGAGAGACCAAGTGTGCTCACTCACTCAACAAATATTTGACTGTATCCCTATCTGGGTGCTTCAGTGTACCATGAACAAGACAGTCCCGGTGCCTGCCCCTTGGAGCTTGTAGTCTGTTAGAGGAGAAAGACAGCATTGAGCAAACAAGCAAGATCAGCACGCATTTGTGGTGAGTGCCAGGCAGGGAGAGGCAGACAGCCGCCGTGGAGGGGTTCAGGATAGAGCGGTTTAGGCAGCTGCTTGATCAAGGGGTGGAGAAGCTTGGGTGGGGGGGGGGAGGGGTTGCTGTTTAAGCTGAGACCTGAATGCTGGGAAGGAGCTGACATTGGGGAAAGCAGGAGGATTGTCATTACTGCTTGTCGGAATGAACAGCAGGTGCAAAAGCCTTGGGATGGAAGACATTTGGAGTTCCCGAGGAGCACGAGGACACCTAGGGAGGAAGGCAGGGCGGCCGGGGGGGAGGCTGGGGAGTGGCCAGAAACTGCTGGACCCAGAGCTGTGGTTGAGTGGGCCGGGTGGATGCTGAAACCCGGAGGTTATGCCAGGGGCCAAATCTCCCTCTGTGCCAAAGTGCTGATGAGTAAGAGCTGCAGAAAGAAAGTCTCCTGGCTCGGGGAGGCAAAGACCCAGGGAGCATCACTGGGTGTACGGTCAGCATGCGAAGTCGTCCAAAGCATGATTCTGCCCCTTTGTGAAGAGGGCAGGCAAAGCCGAGGCAATATTTTGATAAAGTCGCCTTCTGTAGTAGCAGTAATTTAACCTCTGCGTTGCTGCCCTTCCTGCAGGGCACAGGTGTTGTGCCTAAGTCTCCTCCTCGTTGGAGATGGCGCCTGGCCTGCCTTTGAGGAACATCATCGTGTCCCACCAGGCCCCTTGGCAAACGGCTGCAGTCCCCTCCCCAGGGCTTCTGTTCTTTCTTCCTGGGCTGAGGTTCCTTCCCTCCCAGTGGATGAGTTTGCATCCATCAAGGCCAAGTCCAAAGAGCCACATGACCTCCTGGACACTGGGCTTGAGAGGAGAAAACAAACCGCCAATATCCGCAGCATCTCCAAGAAGTCTTTCTGAATTCTTACGGGGATTTATGCTTCCTTTGTTGGCACTTACGTTTGCCTTGTTTACGGAGGGTGAACTAGATTATTAATTCATGTAAGATAGTGTCTGGACCTGTGGCCTTACATATAGCAGGTAATAAAAATATTTATTGAATCGTACTCTTATTAGTAGCTACCGTTTATCGAGCAATTAATTTTCCAAGCACTCTTCTGAGGGTGTTTAATCCTTACGTGATAGCTGATTGGATGTGTCAATGGGGCTGGGCTGTAGTGCCCAGATAGATTGTCAAACACTATTCTAGATGTTTCTGTGAAGGTAGATTTCAAATGAGGTTAACATTTACATGAATAGACTTTGGGTGATGCAGACAACCCTCCATTGCATGAGTGGCCTCATCCATCAGCTGAAGGTCTGGGTAGAAAAAGACTGACCTTCCCCCCACCCCCCACTCCCCAGCAGGAAGGAGTTCTGCCCGTTGTTGCTTTTGATGGAAACTGGGATTCCCACCTGGGTCTGCAGCCTGCCAGCCCGACGTGCAGATCTCAGACATACCAGTCTCCACACCCGTATGAGCCAGTTTCTGAGAATCAGTCTCTCTCTGTCTTTCTCTGTCCATCTCGTTGGTTCTTTGTCTGGAGAACCAGGACTAATAATATACCTGATGTCTAGCCATTCATGCCCATTTCATAGATGTGGAAATTGAGGTTCTGAGGAGTTGAACACCGTGGCCAGGGGTACACACTGGACAAGTGGAAGAGCCACGATCCCACGCAGGTCTTCCTGAGTCACAACACGGTGTGGCTTGTTATGCATGGAATCATTTTTAGGAGAACACAATGACCTACCTACAACACAAACTGTATTTCCTACAAAATATCTCACCTTTTTAGAGATTCACAGACTGCCTTGGGATCTCATGGCATGAGAGAATCATCAATATGCAAATACCTTATTATCCCGGTGACATGCAGAGGTGTCCAGTCCCAGAGAAGGTTGCCTAACAGGATGGTGTGTCCTACATTTTTACTGCACATGTACTTGTTTGGAATATTTAAGACCCCTGTATAAAATTGTCTTTTTTAAGGTCATAATTTCTAAAAAACAAAATCTTGAAATAACCACACTGTTTTCATACACAGTCAACTGCAAGACCTTTAGGATCACGAGAGGGAAGTAAATCGGCAACAATTTAAAATGAACCATTATGTGGAACATAAGATTACATCCCATTCCCCCCAAAAATGAAAATAAAACAGAGAGAGATGAACAGCACACGTGGAGTCCTGAGCCTTTTGGTGTCTTTTGCTGTGGGCTAAAGTCCCCTGGTGAGGTCCAAACTTTAAAAGTGGCCTCAAACTGGAACTTTTCCATAGGGGAAGTCAGCAGTAAACACTGACCCAGGATCGATCGTTTCTGTGTAAGTTACAGACTGCCCTGGAGAGAGCGGCCAGGTCGCATTTGACACAGGGAGCTTCTCTTGGAAAGAATCGTCACCCCCAAACCCATAGAGGGACAGTCTCGCTGGCTCCGAATTAAAATCCTTCCTGCCAGGATGGGGAGGATGGCGATGAAGATGCTGGTCGTGCTTGCTCTTGGGACGAGCTACTGGTCTTGCTCAGGTAAGGTCCCCTGCAACGCGCCCACCTGCTCTCGCGGACGGAAAGCACCCTGGCCCAGGTGCCCCGGCTCACCGCGCCCGTGTGCTTGCGTGGCAGGTTTCCCGGTGTACGACTATGACCCATCCTCCTTGAGGGAGGCCCTCAGGGCCTCTGTGGCGAAAGTGAACTCCCAGTCCCTGAGTCCGTACCTGTTCCGGGCGTTCAGAAGCTCACTGAAACGAGTAAGTGCGCAGTGACGTCTTCTCTACCCTCTGTAGACCGCCTTCTGTCTCGTCTTCCGTCGGTGTGTTGGACACTCTTTTTTTTTTATTTTTCCAGTTTAAAACAGGTCAGAGCTAATTATCTCTTTCATACTGGTGTTTTTTTTTTTTTTTTTTGGACAGAGATAGGATTGAATCACAATTTTTGTCATGAGGCTCTGAAAGCTGCTTTTGATGGCCGACTCTTCCACTGTTTCCTTCCCTCTAAAGCTGTCTTCCGTTTCCCCGCGTTCTGCTTTCGTCCTTGAAGTCCTCATGGCTGTTCCTGAGGTGGTTTGTTAAGAGCTTCTCATTTATCAGGAATAAGCTCCTTTCAAATTCAGCAGTCCTTCTTCTAATGCTTACTGGAAATAAATTCTGGGCTTTTGAGCCAAATGAATCCACCTTCTTTTGTCAATGTGGTAATATCCTGTTCCGTTTTATCCTTAGGGACTAGGGAAAGAGGAGCTTTCTTGGGCTTCCAACGACTGTGTCTGTGCCGGGCAGGACAGACGTGTAGAAACGTCCTTCACGGGGAATGAGAAAGGGACACGGCAAGCGGCCGCCCGCCCTCCTGTCCCCAGGGAATTTATTGTCTTAATGCGGCTCACTTGGAAGTAGGAACAGAAATATCCTCAAGCAAATGTAGGTTAAGGCAGGAGGCGGGGGAGGTTCTAGAAAGTCACGAGTCTCAGGAATGAAATCTCTGTGCAGCCAGGTGGCGTGGGAATAAGAACAGAGACGCGGCCAGGAGTCCAGGTGGCGGCTACTCCGCGCAGAGGCCAGACGGCTGCTGCTTCCTCTCCGCCTGCTGGTCCCGTCTTCTGCTGTCCTGGTGCCTCTCACGCTCACTTCGCTCGTTCCCTCTGCTGCGCTGTCGAGCACGCGGGTCGTGGTTTCCCAGCCCTTGCCTGCAAACACAATATATTCGTCTGGATCTTCTTCAGAAACAGCGCAGCTTCTCTTTTCCAAATTCCAGGGAAATTAATCAGATGGTCCCTGGCGCCTTTTCTAGTTGGGCTGCAGGTCACGGAGACTATGGGCAATGTTCTAGCTAGGTGCCCATCCCAGGGCTGGGCTGTCACGGCCAGAGCGGGCTCTCCGGGCCCTGGACGCTGCGGTGCGGGGGGGCCCCGCAGGGTGTGTGTGGTCAGCTGCCGCCCCAAAGGGCGAACTGCCGCTGCAAGAGGACTAGACCAGAGTAAAGCGCCCTTTCTTGTGCACGGCTTGCGTTGGCTTCCAGGTGCCACTTCCATCGGCATCTGATGAAATGCACTTGCGGTGTTGGGAATCGATCTCTTCTTGCCAGGCTTGTATATGAGCAGTTTAAATTCACTCATAATGTAGCTGTTGCTCACTACAGAAGGAAGTCAGTGGTTAATTAAATGGATAAGGGAATGAGGACAGATCCTGAGAGAGCCAATTACTGACACTGCAAATCTGGCCTGTGGGGAGGGGCTGCTGTGAGACACAGCCAGCCACCCGGGCACGTTCTGGTGTGTGCCATTTCGGTATGGCACGCAGACCTGAGCCCAGAAGCATCCAGAAATATACACGTTGTATGGGATCTTTAATGGGCACATAAATAAGGGATGCCTCTCCCTGCAAGTCTGCCTGTTCTCGCCTCTCCCGAGTCTTTTCTGATTATTCAAATGTATTGATCAATCTACCTTCACTGTGTCCCATCCTTGAAAACTCTCTCTCTTCTCCCATTGGGAGGAAGACCCTTCCTCGTTTGATTTCTCCTGGTGATATTGCACTCTTCTTGGGAGCGTTTCACATTTTGCTTTCTGTTGTACGTGTTAACTGTATCTTCTGCAAACACCTTATAGGTGGCTCCAAACATGCCAACTTTCTCTATGCAATAGACATGGGAGGTGCACTAGGTGAACAGATCATGAACAGACATCTGGAGAAATATTCAACCTCTCTAATAGAAAGGAAAAAAAAATCATAGCTAAAATAACAAGGCGAAAAGGAAGAATAACAAGATAGAAGAACAACCAGGTGAAAAAGAAATCTCAAACACTGTTAGAGAGCTTGTAATTTGGTAAAATTATCTTTGAAAAGCAATTTGGAAATATGTGTTAAGCTTATTTATAAGCATGTTAAACGTTAAAATTAGTAAATATTTTTAACTTTTGATCACATAGTTTCACTTCCAGGAATATGTCCAAAGGAAATAAGAGGTTTAGTCAAGTGTATGTATGTGCGGGTGTTTTGGGGTAGAGTTCAGTGGATTTAAGGAGAAGGGATGAGACCTTCTACTGTATCCCTGAATTTGCTTAATAAGCCCAGTGATTCTCGACCTGGGTTGCACATCAGCGTCACGCGGGAGCTTTAAGTATTCCCGATGCTCAGGAGGCATGATCGACTCGTGAAATCCCAGCCCCTGAGGGTGGGGCTCGTATTCTTAAATGCTCTCGTGGTCAGACTTAGGAACCACCGGGTTCTATCAATAGACTTGGATCCAATACTCTTGCAATGGATTTCGAATTACTTAACTTCCTGAGCTCCAAGTCTCAGAAAGGAAGAGAAAGGCTAAGGTCACGTGACTTCAGCACCGATGGTCTCCAGCTCCACCCTCCACATTAGGCCCACTCAGAGCAGAGAGAGGAAAGGCGGACACAGGCCCTGTACGGGGGACGAGGAAGTGGAGGGGACAGGCCAGGCTGTGCTTTCACAGAGCTCAGACTCCACTGGGGAAGGAGAGGGGAGGAGAGGAGGGGATGCAATTGAGTAAATACTCATGTTATTTCAGACAGTGGCGAGTACCATGGAGAAAATAAGACAGGTGGACAGATGGACGGGCCCAGGCTGGGGCGGCAGTCAGATGGGGTGTAGGTCTCCACTGAGGCGTCGCATTTAAGCTGAGACTCACTCAAGTGACAAGGCGTTCCAGCCCTGGGAAGACCTTTTGAGGGGGAATTGGGGTGCACGGGGCAGAGCCAGTGGGAGGGCTCTCGAGGACAAAAGGACTTGAGAGAGTGTCTGGCCAGAGTCAAGAGAGTGAAGCCACAGCAGGGGACATGAGTGGGACATTCCTAGGTCATAACTGAGAGGGGACACCTTTTTGGAAACATCTAGAATAATGTTTGACCCAATACCTGGGCACCTTCACCCAGCCATGTTGACACATAAAATTAATCACTACAACTGCCAAATGGGATTGTTATGGGTCTTTTATTATTTATTTGAAATAAAAAACAAAATAAGATCATTACAAAAAGTTAGAAAATACAAGAAAGAGAAAACCCAAGATAGTACACAGTGTCCATTTCTCTGAGATACTCGCTGTAAACTCGTGGGAGGATATCTCTTCAGGGCTTTTTCTCTTCCTACGAAGATAGAAAATAAGTTTAAAAAGAAAAACAGGACCATACTATAATATTGGTTGTAAATTACCACAATCTATTTCAGCAATAATGCTGGGTTTTTGGGCTGTCCTGCATGTTTCAAACAACACAGAGCAGCACTGGCTGAGAGTGAGTCCAAATGAAACAGCAAAATGGCAGGTGTTCCTCCACGTTCTTGCAAGAGTGCTCAACAGTGCTTAAAGATGCAAAAGAGGTTGCATCTCAGAGTTCAATACAATGATCTGTGCTCAAGAAACCTACATTCTCGTATTTCCCACTGAGCTGCCGCGTGGCCAGCTTGCGTTCGTCACGCTAAGCGTGGTTGGGGTTGCAGAGCCCCACACAACGGCTGCAGGTGATGGGAGAGGTTTTTATTGTTTAACTCGTTTGCGAGTCTCAGATTTAATATAGAGCCTGTTAAAATTATAAATAAATGAGGTAGTGATTAATGGTGAGGTTGAGTTTTTAGTTCTACCTGGTTTCAAAAAATTCTGCTTTTATCCACACTTACTACATATCCTGTGCTAGAAGACACGAAGACTCCCATCCTAAGCTTGGAGTCTGCCATGTTTTCCTAAGACAAAACTTCCCACACGCGCCCGTTGCTCCCGTCCCGTCGGTGGTCCGTGCTCTGGCACTCCAAGCTCTCTCCGCACTGCGCGGGGGTCGAGTGTGCCGCCGGCCCAGTTGCCGCAGGCGGGCTCTGGAGCCCAGAGGGAGCCGTGACGTGCAGCCGGGGGGCGTTGTCACGGTCACACACTGGACACGGTGGGCTCCTGCTACTGCCTTGCTCCTGCCGCATTCCGTTCGCCTTGCAGCAGCCCTGGTGATTCGGATGTGCCTCTTAAAACCTTCCGACAGCTTCTCGTGCATCGAGTACGAAATCTAAACCCCTCGCCATGGGCCACGAGACCAAAACTTTTCTGACACCCCACCTCCCCAATGTCATGGTGTGCGGGGCTCCCCTTGGTCCCGCTGTTCCAGCCACAGGAGTCAGACTTGTCCCCACCCCAGGGCATCGGCTCTGCTTTTCCTCACATGATGGGCCCCTTCCCAATCTTCCAGTCTTCCGGCTGCAATTTCCCTTTTTCAGGAGGATTTTCCTGGCACTTTCTCTAAAGTAGCTGCTTCCCTCCCTCACCCCCATTGCCTTTTTTTTTTGCTATTGTCTTCGTTGTTTTATTCATAGCACCATAACTGTCTGGAATGATCTTGTTTAGTTTTCTTTAACACATTTACTGTGTGGCACCCCCTCTGGAACCTGAGTTTCGTGGCATCGTCCCTGTCCCTGCTCTGTCTCTGGTCCTGAACACAGGTGAGCACACAATTCATCAGGACTTCGTGTCATCAGAGCCTCCCAGACTTGTCAGGAAGTTTAGAAGCCTCCCCCAGTATCCCACTCCCTTGGAAAAGAGCAGAAGGTCACATAAACTCACTCACGGTTGGATCTGCTCCAGCAGGACGCTGGGGCTGGGTGACACTCCATACGGCAGAGGTGCACTCGACACTGAATGACTTATTTCAGGAATTATTAAAAGTCATGGAGCAGTCTTTTAGGAAAATGACACTTAAAACCATATGAGGTTGATCCTTATTATTTGTGGCAGCTATGTCCTATAGAATCACCACGAATGGAAGTGGGACACTGCTTCTAGGAGAAATAGAGGGTTGGGTTCCCGTGAGCTTTGGGCCGCAGTACTTTCATCAGCTCATCAATACCAACCTTGCTTTAGTGAGTTCCTGTTTAAAGACGACTAATTGAATATATACTGCTGATTCGTTAACATCGAACCCATGCCCGCAGCGCTGTAACTCATGCCTGAACAAAGCTTATCTAACACGCGTCCTTTCCCCGTGAGGCACATCACCGCTTTCCTGCGCTTAACAGCGCCAGACAGCTCCTTCGAACAAGGCCTGGGGGCATCTTAAACACTGAAATCGCCAAGAGGAAGCACAAAAATGCAAGACGCCTGACACTACGTAGGCCACAAAGAGCACACTTGTCTATAGTACGAGAGCCGAACAAGAAACCAGGAGTCTCCTTATCTGACCTCGGTTGGGAACACGCACCTTGGGTGACTCCAATTTTTCACCACTCTTCACTTGTCGCCAATGATTGCGAGAGTGCCGTAAGTATTGGTCTTGGGGTTACACATACCTTTTAGTGAGCAGGGGAATTAACAAACATGGGATCCACGTGTAACGAGGATCAACTGTATTAGTAAATGGACGTGGTTAGAAGCAGTACTGGCCTTGGAGTTAGGACACTTACTTTCCGGTTCCATTTGTGTCACGAAAGTATTGTTTGACTTTGGTAAATCATTTTTTCCCTCTGGTCTTCACAACAAAGGCACGGAACTAGGTGATTGCTAAGACGATCTATAGCTTTCGTGGTGATTTTCACATTTGTTTCTCACTGGGCGGAGAGAATTGTTTCCAGCACTGTGAACTTTGGAAACACCTCTGTTGCAAGCTGACACTTTTGTTTTTGTGAAGGTTGAGGTCCTGGATGAGAGCAATTTGATCATGAGTTTAGAGTTCAGCGTTCGAGAAACTACGTGCAGGAGAGATTCCGGAGAAGATCCTTCCACGTGTCCCTTCCAAGGCAGCTACTTCCCGGTGAGTGCGGCGGGAAAGGACCTAGTCCCAGAAACCACCATAAGGAGAAGGCTCACCTCTTCCATGACTTGGGGTCAGGCAAAGAGCTTGGCTGCTGCCTGGGTGGCATCTGGCCACACCACTAACTGTGTCAACAGTGTCCCCTGCTCGGGCTGTGCCGTCCAGTGGTGGACGACTTGGGCCCTTGAGCTGTGGAGTCTGTGGTCCTGCCATGTGGGGTTATTTTGTAGTTGACTGTTGAATGTCACCACTCTGCCCTACTGGTTCAGGCTCCATGAGACCAGCAACGTGGCATGTTCATTTTTGTATACCTGTGACCAGAACACGGTACAATGCTGAGTCAACACCCACGGGCAGGAATCCTGTCTGAACACGGCAACGCTACCAATTCATAATTTGCTTTCCATGGTGTTTGCAGTCAGGTGTGCGAGCTCTCGGGGTTTTGTTATTACACTTAAGAAAGGATTGGTTTGATTTTTTGTTCCATCACACTTTTCACCGCGACTCTGTTTCACAAAGGACCCAACTCAAAGTGTCACGAGGGTCTATTTCTAATGACATCCACGGGCAAAGGAGAGGAGAGCGGAGTCCTGGGGGGTCCTCACCATTTCTTGTTGCTCGAATGGAAATGGACTCCAGGCATGTTTGCATCTCCCAGAGACCTGTACTCTATCCATCGCCGAAGAGATCATTTAAATATTTCATTTGTTTCTGCTTAGGAGTGGAGAAATTTTTCATCTTCGAAAACCACAAAAACCCTCTGTGAATGTTCCCTTTCTTCATCATTTTGTCCACCAGACAGTGTTGTCTGATTTGCTGGGCAGAGGCCAACCCTTTCTATGAGCAGCCAAGCTATAACTCCCTGTTTTGCCTTTTCTAGCCAACAGCCGTCTGCAGGAGCGCCGTGCAGGTGTCGGCCGAGCAGGTGCGGGCCGTGCGGGCTCGCTGCAGCTGGGCAGCCGCGTCCTCAGCATCCGAGTCTCTCAGCAGCGAGGAGGTGGGACCAGGGCCTTGTCTCCTCCCAGAATGCGCCTCGTGGGGTCAGCGCGGGTGTGTGAAAGGCAGAGTGGGTTGATAGGGTGGGTAGATCGCCACTCGGGGAGGAGCAAGCATCACTCTTGCTTGCACGGTTTTGTTCTCCCTTGTATATCCACAGTCTCACTACCTCATTTTCTGTGTCCCGACTTCTCCCGGCCTATTCTTGTGTGTGCATGTTCCTTCTCTCTCTCTCTCTCTCTCTCTCTCTCTCGCTCTCCCCCTCCCTCTCTCCTTTTTCCTCTCCCCCTCTCTCTCTCCCTCTCCCGCCTCCCATACCCCTGTGACTTGGGACATGATCTTGAAGTAACAATCAGCAAATCTTCACAGCTCTAGATCTGTGTACCTCCTTGGCACTGTGGTTTAATGGCGTGAAGAGGGGAATTTTTGTTGGACCTACATTCAAAACTCTTCCCCAGCTCTGCTGTCTAGATGAGGAGACTTAACTTTCATGCAACCCTCATGACCCACAGCTTCCTCATCTGTCAAACTCCAGTCATGATGACCACCTTATAGGTTGTTGAGAAAACCAGCCGAGTTGATGGCCCAGTGCCTGGTGCATAATAGATGCTCAGTGAATGTTGGGGTACTTTTTCCCCCTCAGTTGTATTAAAAGCGATTTGCAATGATACTTTAAAATTGATAATATATACATTTCTGACTTGCAATTATATTACATATTTGTTTATTGACTGCTTTTTTTTTTTTTTTACTAGACTGTATGTCTCATGACAGCTGGGGAGGTTTGTTTTTGTCAGTCTAGGTCAATGTTTGATATGGGGTAGATACTCAGTAAATACTTGAATGAATACAAGAAAATTCATTCGATAATTATTTACTGGACAATAATACAATATGAAGAGGCAGCCTCTTTAAACCAGGGATATAAAACTAATGATTTACTTTATTTGCTCGTTCACAATTGGATAATATTCTTCACAGGTATTTTAAAAATGTTTCCACCATTGTGCAGGTGAATCTGTCCTACTACATTTTAGATTCTTATTTAATTTTTAAGATTTAATTTTGTACCAAAAATTACATTAAAAGAGTATAAAACTTCAACTTCAAGAATTACACATAAAAGTTGGTTTTCCTATATAGTTTACATACCCACAACCCTAACTATCAAGTATGGAAAGCCATTTTAGAACAGAAAGTGACGAAGCTCATGACTGGGAAACTCCTATCACAGAGGATGGTCTTGTCGGTACAAAGACGACGTTGTGCAGTTTAAGGACTTTCTCCACAAAAACTTTTAGCTGCGCGTAAACTTATTGATTGATCCTGTCGACACTGGCAACCCGTGAGGTACATTTCCAGGTGATTTCTGATCTTGTCGTAGAGCCAGAGTGCAAGGGTCTTCTGTTCTTAGTGCTATCGATAGCTCGGCCAAGCACCAAAGGCTTCCTTTTCTGGACTCTACTAAAATATCCAGGAAGTCAGATATGTTTCCCAGTAACACACTCACACGCCTGTGGGCCCAGCTAACGCAGAGATGAGGACACGGGCCAAGCACATGGTATTCTGTTAGTATCAATTTTTGTGGTTTGTATGAGAAAAAGAGACCGAGGGGAGCAAGGGAAGCCCAGTCCCAGACTTTGTAGGGTTTATAGAATCCTCTGGGAGGAGTGGGGGAAGGTATCTGTGAAGCAGGAATTGACTACCAGGAACCACATAGCGAGAGGAGTGAATGTCGTGTAGGGGTAGACAGAGCTTCTGGAGGGAAGTGTGTTCAGAGCAAGAACTGGAGGGTGAGTGGGAGTCAGACACAGGGCACAGGGTGTGCAGGGGAGGGAGGAAGGGTGTCTCTAGCACAGGGGAAATCACACGGGCATGCCCCGAAGAGTGAGGGAAGCGGTGAGTCAGAATGGAAATCCATTATAACCAGAATAAGCAAATATGGGCCGAGAGGCACAGGTGGGGCTGGAAGTGAACAAGGTGGGTTGGCTACTGAAGGGCTATAGGTGTGTGCTGGTGCCGGGGAGGGTGAGAGAATCAGACTGGAACCAGGGGAGAACAAACATGGGCACAGGAGGTGGCAGCAGAGGTGAGAGAGAATGCTGATTGGAGCTAGGGTCTAAGTAGCAGTAAAAGTGAAGAGAAATGGGTTCTAGTTCATTCTGTGAACTTTAACACAGAATTAATTTAATAGATGGCCACCTAATTGAACCCCTTTCCCACCTCTGCTTTGGAGAGTTCATTCTCATTGCACAACCCACAAACCTGTTGCAACCTTCTAATTGTATAGTGAAGACCACAGAGAAGACTCTGATGTTAAGTTAGCCCCAGGAACAAACTAGATTTTAGAGTAAACTTCCAGGTGGCTTGTCATTAAAAATGAGGAGATCATAAGGAATTATGAACTAAGTTATTAAAAAATTCCAAAATTAAAGAATTTTGCAATTCAAAAGAAAAGGAAGAAAGCAGCTGGAGATTTCAAGTGATTCCTGGTAACACTGAAATGGGTTTCTTACATGAAACAGAGGGAAAAAAAATAGAAACCAGCTGTAAACCATTTTTAATGAAATAAATGGTGACATTACCAGCATGAAAGACAATGAACTAGGATGAATTTAGTCATAGAAACAAATAATTCATTGTTGGGAGCAGGAAATAGAAGAAATAAAACTGAAAAGAATCCCAGAGTAATGAAAATAAAGCTCACTTGAAAAACACATGTAGACTATAGAAGAATTTCCAGAGGAAGGAATATAATGTAAAGAAAGATAGAAGCCATGGAGAATAAGCCCCCCAATCCAAATTATGACTAATAAAGACTCAGATAACTGGAACATGTCTGATAAGGACGTAATGAGAGAAAATGTCCCAAATACAAAAAATGTGGACTTCCCACCACATAACTTTATCAAGTATAGGAACTGTAAGAGAAATTGAGGAAATAAATTTCTAAAAGTGCAATTATTCTCTTTTTAAACAAATAGATATTTGAATTATGGGTCATTTTTTTATTTCTTTTTCAAATTTGAAAGGGAGTTATGTCGAGGATAAAGGGTTTCCGTGTGGTGTTCAAGCCCTCACTCGACCCCACGATGGTGCGGCTGCCACACGAGTGCTATGCTAAGGTCGCAGGTTGATGCTCTCTTGCTTTCTTCAGCTTCCAACGGGTGGGCTTCGCTTCAGGCAAATCCTGCTGACGTGGAGTGGATGGAATGAAGTTTGACTAGGGTTTCAGCCAAGGGACCCAAAATAGTCCAAAATAGAAAAACTGAGGTGGAAGAACAACAGGAACTCTGAACTCAGGGGAGGAGAAGTGACAGGCATTTATTTAAATTATTTACTCTTTCCATTTCCAAAGATAGAAATCTAACTCGAGGTAGCCTAAGCCCAAAAGGGGGGTAATTCCCTGGATCATGATCACATTCCCAGAAAGGAAAAGGAGGAGTTGGCCTCATGGACAACTCAACTTCAGAGACCTTCGACACTGTATGTGCCTTCTCCTCCTCTCCATTTCCCCTCCCCCCTCCCCCTTTCTCTCTTGTTATAGAGAAGCTTTCTCCTTGCAGCAGGAAGTAAAGTCACAAGCTACTTCAGATTCATATCCTCTGAACTTAGTAAGAAAAGGAAGCATTTCTCTTTAACTGCAGTTAGAGAAATCTCTTGGCATTGGTCCCATTGGCCTGGCCTTTGTCACGTGCCTCCTCTTTTTCCTCCACTGATACATGGAATATTACTATTTACTTTTAGTTGTATATATTTACCATGCACAACATTTTTATTGTCAAATAATGTTCCATTTTATGGATCTACCACATTTGATTTTCCATCCATTAGTTGATTGACATTTGAGCTATTTCCACCTTTTTGGCTATTGTGAGTAATGATGGTAGGAACACTCATGTCCAAGTTTCTGTGTGGACGTATGTTTTCAATTCTCTTGGGAGTGGAATTACTGGACATAATAGTAACTCTATGTTTAACTTTTTGAGGAACTGCCAAACTGTTTTTCATAGCAGCTATACCATTTTACATTCCCACCGGTAATGAATGAGGATTTCAGTTTCTATACATTCTTGCCAATGCTTGTTATTGCCTGTTTTTTTTTTTTTTTAAGTCATTCTAGTGAATGTGCAGTGGTATCTCATTGTGGTTTTAATTTATAGTTTTCTAATGATTTGCCATTGTACATCTTCTTTGGAGAAATATCTATTCAAGTTCTTTGCCCACGTTTTAATTGGGTTATTTGTCTTTTAATTATTTTAATCATTTGCAAGTATTATCTCTTTGTGTTGTCTTCCACTTACTTAATGGTACCTTTTGAAGAGCAAAAGTTTTAAAGTTCTTGAAGTCCAATTTATCTATTTTTTCTTTTATTGTTTGTGTGAGTCTTATACTTAGGTCTATGATCCATTTTGATGTAATTTTTGTGTGTGGTGTGAGGAAGGGATCCAACTTCATTCTTTTGCTTGTGGATATCCAGTTGTACCTGCACTATTTGTTGGAAAGACTATTATTTCTCTATTGAATTATCATGGTATGTTCCTCCTCCTCAACCAATCACTATGATGGGGGCCGGGAGACTACCTCTGTCTGTTTGGGATGGAGAGGGTAACAGGGAGGCAGCCTAGACTCTTGGTGGGAAGATTGTGGGCCAAGCAGCCACCTTACTGTGTGACTATTACATGGACTTTCAGTGATTTCATGAAAACTTCTTATGGATATATTTTCCTCCTGAACTTATTATGGGGGCTTCATGGAAAGAAAACTCTGACATTTGACCTAAACTCTATATAACTAAGTTCTGTCTTTCTGATCTGCAATATTGGGGATACATTCTGAGTCTAGTGGAAAGCTTTTGGTCAATTTATACTTCATGTAAGTTACTCTTCCCCATGTACTTTCTTAAACATACATATTTGATCTATAAAATTATTTAATATAATATATTGCCTCATGTCATTAAAAATGAATTATATGTCAAAGTCTTCCAGATAACATTTACACTTTTTACAATGTCTTTCTATTTTCTCTCTTTCATGTGCTGATACATACTGATGCCTAAATTTCTTTAGATGAGTTTCGGGGACATGTTAGGATCTCATACGTGGAGAAATAATTATCCATTTGGTAAGTTAAGATCTTTTCTTTTTTTTTTTTTTCATGAAACAAACCTCATATTGAGGCTCTTTGTTAATGAGTCATTTAAAAGCAGAAATACCTATAGATAGCCTTTGAACAATTACAATAACTATAAAAAAAATAACATTTTGTTTTGCTTTTGCTCCTCTCTTATCACTAGGCAATAATGACACAACTATTCACTTAAGGTATTCCTTTATATTTACAACAGAGCTTTTCCATACATAATTCTACTTGATGGCCCCAATGGCTGAACAAATATTGGTTTTCCCCTTAAGTGGGTCCCCTAATTTGAACATGCTTGTTCCCTCCTGAGTTACAGGGCCTGATATGCAATAAAGTGTAGCTGGGAAGATCAGGACTAAACCTTGTCTGGCTGGTTGAGGCTGAACTCTGTAATCCTGCAGCCACGCAGCTAGAGGTGACCATCTCTTTGAGTGTCTTGGTTGGAGGAGAATGGGCTCTCCTTTTTTTCCCTGCTTATACAGCCTCTAATTTGAAGTGAGATTGGGTCAGTGCTCCAGGATTTAGGAGCTCACGGAAATATTAATATCTGTGTTATTCATTTTAATGAGGAACACTGAATGGTGGATCTCACAATTCCTTTTATGTTCCTGAAGCTTTTTCCTTCAGTGCTGATGATGCCAAAACTCTATGATGATCTCCCACTATTTCTTTGCTTAAGATGCATATTTGTGAAACCAATAATAAAATCATACAACATTCTGGAAATAGGATGAGGGATCTTGTCTTATGGCTGTTACTGTGTTACAGGTCTCGTTTCTGATGAATCCAGTATCGGACAATTTTATGATCGGTCCCTTGGTAAGTGGTCTGTTCTCTGCTGCAAGACACCCCCAGAGCCTTCTCTGGTCAATCCAGACTCTGCTGAGAAATCCTATAGGAGTCTCTATTTCACAGGAGTCAAATCTCTGAAATACAAAATATAATTGAAAATGAAAAGAATAGTAATGTACAAACTTGCTTTGCAAATCAATAGAAAGATAACCTTGAGGCACTGACCCACTTAAAAGTTACCAAGAATGAAAATATCGAATCTGGTTCAGCAAATTAGCATTGACCCTTTTTTCCTGCCCTACTCGGAGGCACTTTTTGAATAGCCCAAACGCTAATGATCTTTTTGCCATACTCGACGAAACTTTTCAGTTAAGTGGGTGAAACTAACAGTGATTTTGTCCCTCCCCTGAACAGATCAGTTTTCTCATGTCATCTGCACGATAGCTGTGTAAACCAGGTGTGTTGTCTGCTTGTAAAAACTCGTGGCATTAACTGGCACATACAAAATGCTTACCCCGTACACAATTTTCTCCATCAACTTTACAACCATCCTTTGGGGCAGCACTGTTTCCTTTCCCATTTTATAGGTGAGCAAAGTGAGGCTTAGTGAATTTCGGCAGCTTGCTGAGGCTACATTGCCAGGTAGGACTTTGACCCAGGGAGTGAGCAGCAGAGACAGGGCTTTGATCAGAACTGCCACTCTCTAGAGCCTGCGCTTTTTCCATGCTGCTTCCCAGAGGAATTGTGAAATCCACCATTCAGTGTTCCTCATTAAAATGAATAATGTAGATATTCATATTTCAATGAGTTCAATGTCTGATCTTCATTAGGCATACTCTAATTTATATGAAGTGTTAGGCCTTACAATCTGAGGCTTAATTTTTAAAAATGCCTAGTTTTCAGACCTCTTCCAAGTTATCACTGTGGGAGAACACGTGGTTACTATATCAGTATGACCACCGATGAAACATTTTCATGAGCACTTCTTTTGGAATTGCCTTCAGAACCTATGGCCCATGGTTTTGAATCTCTGCAGTGGTGGCAGACATTGGCCCTCGGATTTGATGTTGGAAATAGCCAAAATCTGTCTGGAAATAAATCTTATGTATCCAATTAATAGCAAACTTGGGTGCATTGGCTATCTATTGCTGTATATCAAATTACCCCCAAATTTAGCAGCTTAAAACAACAAGCATTTATTATCTCATGGTTTCTGAGGGTCAAGAACTCAGGAGCAACTTGACTGGATGGTTCTGGTTTGGAGCCGCCTCTTACGAGGTTGTGGACGAGGTGTTGACCGGGGCTGTGGTCTTAGCTGATGCTCGACCAGTGCTGAAGTAGCCACTTGCAAGTGCACTCAGTGCTTCATGGGCTGTCAGACTGAGGGCTTTACTTTTTTCACCATGTGTACTTTCCACCATGTGGCCTTTCCACCATGTGGCCTTTCCACATGACTCCCCCAGAGACAACGATCTGAGACAGAGAAAGAGAATGAATGAGCAAGCAAGAGAGGACCCGAGACAGAGGCACAGTCTTTTACAACGTAATCTTGGAAGTGATATATCATCACTTTCGCATATCTTATTGATCACCCAGACCAACTTGGCCCAACGTGGAGAGCACTGCCCAGGAGTGTGAACACCTGGAGGCCGTTTTGAAGGCTGGCTACCTCCCTGGGCAAATGCCATTTGGGACAAAAAATATTATGTGTATATAAATTAATGTCACTAATCCTTTTGTATGTCTCGGAAGATATTTCCAAGGTGAGATAAGATATCAGCACATATTGGGCCTTGGGGAGCATGACTGACACAGACGGGCAGCTGTCTTGGAGACTGCTTTGAGCATGATGATTTAATTTAATTCAACAAATGT